>ML829302.1:0-57772 GCA_009831015.1 Picea engelmannii | reverse complement strand
TATGCATTGCTTTACTTCACAGGTTTAAAACTTACATGTGGTATCAGAGCACCATTTTTGGCTTCAAGGGGATGCCTTTGTTGATGAGGTTTTGGTTTCTCCTTGATAGATCAATTTTATCTTGGGTCTGTGATAAGCCTGGGTTTAGTTGGATATTTGTAGTTGAGATTTGTGTGTTGAAATTAGACAATGGAAATGAGTTCTAGAATCGAGATTGAGAAATTCAATGGTAAGAAATTTGAGCTATGGAAGCTCAAGATGGAGGACATTATTTTAGAAAAAGAACAATGGATAGTCGTGGATATTGGTACATGACCTACTAGTACATAACCTATAGGTACACAAACAACTGGTACACAAAATACCAGTACACAAACTACTAGTACTCAATATATTGGTATGTCACAAGAAGATTGGGAGAAGTTGGATAGAAGAGAAAAGAGTAAGATTCTCTTCCAGGTTGATAATTCTATGTTATTGACTGTGTTGGGAGAATCTATAGCCAAGGAAATATGGGAAAAGTTGGGGAATTTGTATCAGTTAAAGTCCCTGGTAAACAAGATGTTTCTTCTAAATAAGTTGTATCATCTTAGGATGGAATATGGTGATTCCATGGAAGAGCATCTAAATGCCTTCAATACTCTGGTAAGTCAACTTGGATCTATTAATATTACACTTGAAGAAGAATATAAGTATATTACTTTGTTATTTTATTTTCCATACTCCTGGGATAATCTCATTGTAGCAATTGGTAGTACTACTCAATCTGCATTGAAGTATGAGGATGTGGTTTCATCCTTGTTATCGAAAGAGATGTGGAAAATCATGGATAGTCATAACACATATGATTTATTTGTAAGAGGTCATCCCAAAGATAGGGATACAAATAAGTCTTCGTGGGGAGATATAAATCTAAAGGTAGATATAAATCCCCAGAAAAATATTTCAGGAAATGTTGGAAATGTGGTAAAGTTGGCCATTATAACAAATATTGCAGGTCTAATAAAGTTGATAAAGAAAAGGGTTGTAATGATTCATCTTCCAAAAAGAAAGAAAAAAACCACATAAGAAGGAGGTGATGTTTAGTTGGCATCTAGAGGTACACATGTAGATCATGATGTATGGTTGATTGACTCAGGTGCATCATTTCATATGAATCCTCACAGAGAGTGGTTCAATGAATATGAAAAGTATGATGTCGGTGATGTATTCCTAGGAGAAGAATCGACAACCAAACTAATGGGACGTGGAAGGCTCAAGCTGTTACTGGAACATGGAAGGATTATAACTCTCCCTAGAATTATGCACATCCCAGATCTAGCCAGGAGTCTAATATATGTAAGTAATTTGGATGATTTAAGTGTGGATACTTTACTAGGAAAGGGCACTTGCAAGATGGTCAAATGAGAAATGGTGTTGATGAGGGGACTTCGATGTGGAAATATATACAAGTTTTTGGGAAGAACCTATACTGGTGGGTGTAATAGTTCTATTGTCCATGAGCAGAGAAATAAAAAAGACAAGATCCATACTGTCCCTGGGAAGAATACCATGTTATGGCATCAAATACTAGGACATATTAGAGAAAAGGGACTTCAAACACTACATGGTAAAGGTATGGTTGAAGGTATGTTCTGTAAGAAGTGAAGTATAGAAAGGAAGAAGAGTACATGGACTCCATTGCATTGAGTTTCTGGGGAAGAGGGGAAAGCGCTTGTTGAATCTGAACCTTGGTGAGTTTCTTTCCTTACTAGAGAAGTTGCATTTCTTGGTTTGTGGGAGGTTGTTGAAAACCTAATGAGATGATTGTGTGCAGATAGAATTTTTTCACTTTTCTTCAATCTTGTCCACCTTCTTATCATGGACAAAAGGTGCTTGGATTGAGTTTGCAATGGTTGCAGTGTCCTTATGTTCACCATTTGAATAGATTGTGAAGAAGTTGAATTATGTAGTATGAGATACTACCATGTGGCATTGCTTATGTGGGACAGCAGTTGGAACTACCTCTAGTATCCTATAGAGATGACCCCCCAGAGTAACAATGACACTACAAGGTCAAGAAACATAAATAGCATGGTGCTTCTACATATATGGTTGACCCAAAATAACATCATAGACATCTAGTGGGGAAACATTACATAACACCTCATATTTGAAGGGTTGAATACCATATGACAATCGACACTGCTAGCTAACATGGAGATCTTGTCCCTGGCGAAGCCACCCGATGTTGCATGGTTTTGGGTGTGGTGTTGTTGACAATCCAAATTTTTTAATTACCTCCACTAAGATGAGGTTCTTATGTCTTCCTCTATGAACAACGAAATGCAACGAGGTCCCCTTCACCCACATTTGTGAATGAAAGAGGCCCTTACCCTCTTCAGTACCTGTTGGTTCTTATGGTTGAATTGTTGCGGTCGTGACAGTAGTAGTGGGGTCTGCTTCAATGATCTAACTTCTCCCATTATTTTCTTAATTAGATTATGAATCGGGATTCAACTCCTTTTCTTTGATCTCGGCCACCAATGACTGTTTGGAGAGACATTCATCGGTGTTGTGCCAGGGAGTTTTATGGAAATCACACCAAATTTTAGTGTTCTTCTGTAGAAATTTCGATACACTTAATGTATTTCCTGTGATTCTCCTGATCTAACAATTATACACCACTATTAAATACAGAATCACTTCTACTATTATTCTTGCAAAAAATTAAACCAGGATCACAACCAGAATCACAAAGTGAAATATCAAGAACACATAACACAAAAGTTTTTACCGGGAAAGAGTAAAGCTAAAAACCCCACTATCATATATTATGTATATCATGAATCATGAAAAAATATCATAAAAAACTCTAATCCAAGAGCTCTTAGTACAATAAAATCGTCTCACTCTGTCATACACAACTTAGAAAATACATGTGCCAATTCCTATGTCCAGAGAGCTTGCCTCCTCTGCACAATCTTTGCGATTCGAATTCTCACAATGATCATAGAATTGCCCAGTTTGCACATGCTCATAAGCATATCCACTGCATGTGTGATCAAATCACAACTGATAGCCAAAATACCCCTTTCACCTGTTATCTCAATTGGGTCTCCACTGGATCTGACATGCATATAGCTAACCATGGTGAATCTTCAATTGCATGTGAGTTCACTGATTAACTGAACTCTCACTAGTGCATGTTTAGTTACAACTAGTACAAATGATCTTAACTCATTTAACTACACTTATAATTCTGTTACAAATCCAAATCACTCAGTTATGAATGAAATAATAGATTAATATTTATTGTCTAATTTATTTAAGGGAAAAATAAATTCGACACATGTTTCTTGTTGACTTTTCAACACTCCCTCTCAACAAGAAAGGGATTATCCTTCACCCCAATCCTGTCTCTATGATATTCGAATTTTCTCCTGGTGAGCACCTTCGTCAAAATGCTTGCATCCTGATCTTCCATAGGAATATATTGAAGCAACATGATCTTTCATTGCACACGATCTCTGAGATGATGATATTGGATATCTATATGCTTAGATATGTCATGAAACATGGGATTAATCGAGAGTTTAATACAACTCTGATTATCACAATAAATCACTGTCGGATATAAATGAGAACCAAACAAGCCAACCAAGATCTTTCTCATCCAGATAGCCTCACATGCAGCTTGACTCACTGCCATGTATTCCACTTCCGCTAAACTAAGTGCCACGGATTTCTATTTCCTGCTATACCAAGAAACAACTGTAGATCTGATATTAAAGATCCCACCTGATGTGCTCTTTCTATCTGTTGGGCTGCCCACCCAATCTTCATCTGTGAAGCCATGCAACTTCACCTCATCCATTTGTCTATAACATAATCCATACTCATGTTCCCTTTAGATATCTCAGGACATGCTTACCCACCTTCCAAAAGAGTTTGGTAGGCTTAACCATCGCTTGACTTAGCTGGTTAACCGTGTAGCAAATGTCCAGTCTCGTTTTCACTAAGTACATTAGAGAACCCACTAATTGTCGATAGACAGTAGCATCCACTACTTCTCTAGAAGTAGCATCCTCTTTCCTCCAGTTTCCTGGAAGAGGATTTTCCATGGGTTTGCATCCCTCCATGTGAAACTTATGCAGTGTCTCCCTTGCATACTTTCCTTGAGACACAAAAAGTTCACCATCTCGCTACCATATTTCCAAACCAAGGAAATAATGAAGAAGGCCCAAATCCTTCATATCAAAATCCTTTGCAAGGTCCTCCTTGCATGATTGTATCAGCTGCTCATCACCAATCAATATTAAATCATCAACATAAAGCACAATGATTAAAATCTTACCCTCCACCATAATTTGGTATAGGTTTGCATCTGCTTCACTTTTGGTGAAGCCCAGTCCGGTGAAATAGCTGTCTATCCGAGTGTACCAAGCATGAGGTGCTTGCTTCAGCCCATACAATGATCTCTTGAGTATGCACACATGAGACTCTCTATCAAAGGTCTCAAAACCTTCTAGTTGTTCAATGTACACTTCTTCCTCAATGATCCCATTGAGGAACATAGTTTTTACATACATCTAATGAATGCGTCAGCCCATCTGTGCTGAGAGTGCAAGGATGGATCTTATGGAAGAGTACCTTGCGACAGGTGCAAAGGTCTCATCATAATATATCCCCTCGATTTGTGCAAAGCCCCAGGCCACAAACCTAGTCTTGTATTTCTCCACACTCCCATCAGCAGCTTGCTTTACCTTGTAGATCCATCTCGAACCTACCACTGATTTTTCGACCGGTCTTGGGACAATTTCCCATGAACTATTTTTGAAAATGGAGTCATACTCCTCTACCATAGCATCAACCCAAGTGGGGTCCTACACTGCTTCCTGAAAGGAATATGGTTCAGTCACAATACATTTTCTCATGAGATCCATGTATCTAGAAAATCGATCAGAAGACCATCTCTGTCTGTGCTGTGAAGTAGGGGCTCCTACATTCTGTGCAACATCTAGTCTCAATCTGTCAGCTTCTATGGTGCGCTTTCTGCCATTTCTCATGGATGGCTCTGCTTGAGTGGTTTCATCCACTCCATGAACCTCCTCATGTGGTTGGTCCACATATTGAGACTCATCCTTGGGAACCAACAGTTCCTCTTCTGCATGCAAGTCTAGCTCCCTCTCAAGCAACAACCGCATGTATTTCCCCTCATTGAATTTTATATCCTGTAGCATAACAATCATATTATTGTTTGGAAAATACACACGATAATTATGGGGTGTTTCTATGTACCCCACAAATATCCCAACTTTAGCAGTCAGTTCCAGCTTCTTCCTGGCATCGTTGGTCACATGCACATAAACAGATGAGCCAAAAATTTTAAAATGAGAAACATTAGGTTTATTACCAGTAAAATCTTCTTCATGTGTACTCATGCCAAGTACTCTATGAGGAAAACGGTTCTGCACATAAACTGCAATATTGCATGCTTCTGCCCTCAAATGCATTGGTAGGCCCTAATCATGCAACATCGCTCGTGTTGCACCCACAATCGTTCTATTCTTTCTCTCCATGACCCCATTTTGTTGTGGGTTATGAGACACTATGAGTTCTCTTCGAATTCCTTCTCTGCTGCAGAAGTCTTTGAATTTGTTAGAGATGTATTCTCCACCATTATCGCTCCTTAGATCCTTCACTTGCTTCCTCGACTCTTTCTCCACCAATGCTTTAAACTCACAGAACTTTGAGAATGTTTGATCCTTCTTCTGCATGAAGAATATCCAACATTTATGAGAAAAGTCATCAACAAAAATAGCATAATACCTGTGTTTTGTTGTTGAAGAAACCAATAATGGTCCACACACATACGTGTGAATTCTCTCCAGGATCACCGAAGCACGGTTCTCCTTTTCATGAAAGGTGGACTTTACATAATTCCCCAGGGTGCAACCCTTGCACTGATCTAACTGAGCAAGTGTTCCCCTTGGAAGTCCAGTAGATATTTGTTGCATGATATTCAAGGCTCCATGATGAATGTGGCCCAATCGCCTATGCCATAATTCACCCTCATCCTAGCTCACCACTTTTTTTTCCTTGCCTATCATCGCACTGCAGCCATCTACCTCCAACATGTAGATATTATTAACTCAAATCCTTATCTTCTTGACTTGACCCGTTGCTTTATGTCACAGTTAGGCTTTACCACTGCTAAAAAAAACATCATAGCCTCTGTCCTCCAACATTGTGACTGAGACCAAGTTTTTCTTCAGACCTGGAACATGCATAACATTTTTCAATTGAAACGGTTTACTTGACTCCCTCTGAAAGTTAATGGTACCAATACCAGTCGCACTATATCGTCCATCATCGCCCATATCTATATGCATTATGAGATCTTTCTCCTCCAAGTCAATGAAAGACTCTTTATCTCCCGTCATGTGGAAGGAAGCGCCACTATCCAAATACCACACTAATCCCAATGCACTTGAATCCATGCATGTGATCAAAGAGAAGTCAATCTCAAATTGTGAGACAAGAGCCTCGCCAGTTGCAGCTACAACAACCATCTTGTTCTTCTTCTTCTGTGGATAGTTAGTAGTGAGATGCCCATGTTCGTGACAGTGAAAACACTTCACTTTGGATAAATCCAGCTTCTTGACATTAGACTCGGATTTTGATTGGAATTTCTTCCATTTCCCTTTCCTTTCCTTGGCAGTCAAAGCATAATCCTCTTCATCATCACACTTTGATGAAGATCCATCTCTGGTGTTTCGCCTAAACTCCTCTTGCACTAGATCCGACCACAGTCGTTCCCAATCTGGCAATTTTTCCCTTCCATTGACAAAGTCTTGATAACTGTGCCAACTCTTGGGAAGTCCTAGGAGCACCAAGCTCACCAAATCATCATCAACGACTGTTATTCCCACACTTCCAAGCTCATCCCAACATTGGACAAACTTTGTGAGATATTTTGGAATGGTGTCGCCCTTCTCCATATTGATCTTCCTGAGTTTATCTTTGAGCGCCAATTTCCTATGGTTGCTACTGTTTTGGAACAGATCCATCAAAACCTTCCACATTGCATATGGTGTGGTTTTCCCATGGAGACTTGAGACAATGTGGTCTCATACTCCCTCCAACAGAATCCTCCTCACCTTTGCCACTTTCTTTTTCCATGCATCAAGATTTGCAGTGTCTGTCACATCCAGCTTAGGAACATCATTGTCAATGTAACCCTTCAAGCCATTGTCTTCGAGTACTACTTCCATCATGTCCTTCCAAGAAATGTAGTTCGAGCTACCCTCGAGTGCATACTCCAACCTCAAGCCATTGAAAGACATTTTCGATCTTGAATCAAGTGTCGCACCAAGAAAATATTGCAAATTTGAATGTTATCCAAACCAAAACTAAACTCATGCAATCCCTCTTTCCCTGGGAGGTTCGCACCCCACCTGAGAGTAGCCTGAGGGAAGTTTGCACCCTGCCTATGTATAGCCTCCGAACTTGCCTGGGAATTTTGCACCCTGCTAGTGTATTTGTCTGTGAACTTTCCTGGGAAGTTCGCACTGTACTCCACTATAGGGTGAGGGTTGTTCCCGCCTTGCTAGTGTATTTGCCTGTGAACTTGCCAATGAAGTTTTCACCCTGCCTTTGTCTAGGGTGCAAGAATTATTGTTCTTGAAAATGATGGTAGTTTTTAGTACTAGGGTTCGCACCCTGCTAGAGACGGGACCTGCGAATACAAAACAATGTTCGCACCTAAATTTCGTAGCTCCGTGGCCTCCATGGCTCTGATACCATGTAGAAATTTTGATACACTTAATGTATTTCCTGCGATTCTCCTGATCTAACAATTATATGCCACTATTAAATACAGAATCACGTCTACTATTATTCTTGCAGAAAATTAAACCACGATCACAACCACAATCACAAAGTGAAATATCAAGAACACATAACACAGAAGTTTTTACCGGGAAAGCGTAAAGCTAAAAACCCCACTATCATGTATTATGTATATCATGAATCATGAAACAATCTCATACAAAACTCTAATCCAAGAGATCTCAGTACAATACAATCGTCTCACTCTGTCATATACAAATTAGAAAATACATGTGCCAATTCCTGTGTCCAGACAGCTTGCCTCCTCTGCACAATCTCTGCAATTTGAATTCTCACAATGATCATAGAATCGCCTAGTTTGCACATGTTCATAAGCATATCCACTGCATGTGTGATCAAATCACAACTAATAGCCAAATTGTCCCTTTCACCTATTATCTCAACTGGGTCTCCACTGGATCTGACATGCATATAGTTAACCGTGGAGAATCTTCAGTTGCATGTGAGTTCACTGATTAAATGAACTCTCACTAGTGCATGTTTAGTTACAACTAGTACAACTGATCTTAACTCACTTAACTACACTTATAATTCTGTTACAAATCCAACTCACTCAGTTATGAATGAAATAATAGATTAATATTTATTGTCTAATTTATTTAAGGGAAAAATAAATTAGACACATGTTTCTTGTTGACTTTTCAACATCTTCCATGTCTTCCCATGACCCTTCTTTTCCTGTGTCTTGGATTGGTTTCTGGGAGGCTTTTTGGTAGTGACATATTTATCATACTTTGGTTGTTTCATATTTTAAAACACGAACTACCATTTGTTCTGGTGCCTAAATTTCTTATCGATTTTACCAGCATGTCGATAGGAATCTCCTAGTGATGAGATGTCTAGGAAATACATTTCAATTTGGATGTACCTATGCAGAGCCCCGCAGTATTTTAGAACTAGATGTTGCTCGGAGTATTTGATACCCAGCTTGGTGCGCAAGATATGGAAATTATTTGTGAACTACAACACTGCTTGGCCCTTCTCTTGTCATAGTGTGGTCCATCTCATGCATTGGTCATCATATTTTCCAGCAAGGTAATATTGTTCCTTGATCGCATCCACAAGAAACTCCCAAGTGGGATCGACCCCATATATTCTAGAATCCTCTGTGGAAATTTTATCCCAGTAAGTTTCCCACCAATGTTTGACATGGGGGAGAGCCTTAAGGAATGCGAAGGTGATCTTTTTCCTGTCGAAGAAATTATGAATAGAGAAATAACCTTCTAACACATTTAACTATTTTTATAGGGAACCTTCATCTACATTTATTTAAAATATGGGAATATCCAAATTAACTTGTACCTTGAAAGGAAAGGTGCCTCCAAATTGGTTGCTTGATGAAGATGCACCTGTTTTTATCACCAAGCGTTGAAAGATGTGGGAAAAAATCTCCATCATTTTGTCCATTTTCTCCTGTGACAGCTTGCTCAAGCAACAGATTAATAGAATCTTCTACACCGTCATTTTTATTTTCTTCCACCATGGATGGTTTCTTGGGTCTGCCAGAGTGATTGTCCTCAAGAGAAATATGCTCGAGACCCAACTTGCTACACTCGAACCTCATCAAGGACATGCACTAAAAAATGATCAAGAGCAACCTACTCTGATACCACTGATCTAGATTATTTTTTAGAACGAAATGAAGGAAGAGATATAATAATTAAATTTAAGGAGATATTGCGATATACACATAAATGTTGCAATAACACAAAGATACAATAATACACAATTTCTATTAATGAGTGAAATGTACAAAGCTGTAGAAATGCAGAGTGAAAGACTCATTAGAATGGTGGCAACTTATCTCTCAAAAGAGATGTGACGACTTCTCCCATTCGCAAGAAGATGATTGTTACAATGATGCTCCAAAGGCATTTTTAATATAAAGAAAATCCAAAACCCTAATCCTGGAATATGAAAAGCCAACAGTTTTGTGGACCTCGTTTTGTGTAGTTTGGTGTATCAACTTCCCAGGGATGTAACTTTGGCATATGATATTAGTTTGGGGTGCACGATAGCTCATTGAAAAGGTATAAAAAAAGAGATTCATTTTGGGGGATCAATCAAAGCCTTTCACTATCATTGAGGTGCCTAATTGTGAAAAAACATCTTTTAGGCCCTCAAAATGGCCCTAAAATTTTACGATCCGAAAAATGGCTAAAAATAGTAAATTGCCAACAAATTGTTTTGAGTCAGTTGGAATAGGTGGGTGGCCACCGATATCCACCAGGATCAATCCTCCCTCCTTAGGAAGAAATGGTATCCATTTCGTTGATTTCCCAGGGAAGAGGGGAAAGCACTTGTTGAATCTGAACCTTGGTGAGTTTTTTTCCTTGTTGGAGAAGTTGTGTTGGTTGTGGAGCCTGATTATATTCCTGATTCAGAGGTCTTTTTTTTAGTCGTGTTTATATCCCATGAATACTTTACAACCTAAAATAATATACACCCCTCCATGTGGGGCAATTGCGATTGTGTTGTTGTCGAAAATCCCAACTGTTTGACGATCTCTGCTGAGGTGAGGTTCTTCTGGCTTCTGCTATCCGCAATGAAATTCAACGGTGTCCCTTTCACCCACATCTGTGAATGAAAGAGGCACTCGCCCTTTTCAGAATCTATTGGTTCTTATGGTTGAATGTTGTCGTCGCGATAGTAGCAGTGGGATCTACGTCGATGATCTAAATTCTTCCATTGTTTTCTAAATCGAGGTTCAACTTTTTTTATTTGATCTCAACCACCAATGATTGTTTTGAGAGACATTCATCAGTGTTTTTCCAGAGGATTTTGTGGAAATCACGCCACTTTCCAGTGTCCTTCTTTGTCTTCTCGTGACCCTTCTTTTCTTATGGCTTGGACTGGTTTTCAGGAGGCTATTTAATAGGGTCGTCTTTATCATACATTGGTTGTTGGGAAATTGCAGACCCGAACTCCCATTTGTTCGGGTGCCTAAATTTCTACTCGATTTTGACAGCATATCAATAGGCAACTCCCACTGATGATATGGCCAAGAAATCCATTTCGGTTTGGATATATCTATGCAAAGCCTCATGGTATTTTAGAACCAGATGTCACTTAGAGTCTTTGATACCCATCTTGGTGCACAAGGTATGGAATTATTTGTAAACTCTGGCACTGCTTGTCCCCTCTCTTTCTGTAGTGTGGTCCATTTCATGTATTGGTCGTCATAGTTTCCAACATGGTAATGTTGTTCCTTAATCGCATCCACAAGAAAATACAAAGTGGACTTAGCCCCATATATTCTATACTCCTATGTGGAAATTTTATCCCAGTAATTTTCCCACCAATGTTTTACATGGGGGAGAGCCTTAAGTAGTGTGAAGGTGATATTTTCCCCATCGAAGAAATTATGAACAAAGCAATAACCTTCTAGCAGATTTAATCATTTTTCTAGGGAATTTGCATCTATCTGTCCTTCAAATATGGGAATATCCAAATTAACTTGTACCTATAAAGGAGAAGTTCCTCCAAATTGGTCTCTTTATGAAGACGTGTTTGTTTTTATCTGCAATCATTGAAGGATGTGGGAAAAATTATCCATCATTTTGTCCCTTTATTGCATGATAGCTTGCTCAAGAAATAGATTAATAGAACCTTATGCTCTATAATTATTATTTTCTTCTACCATTAATATTTTCTTGGTCCTGTGAGAGAGATTGTCCTCAGGAGAGAGAAGAATCAATACCCAACTTGCTATACTCGGACCTCCTCAGGGACATGCACTGAAAAATGATCAAGAGCATCCTGCTCTGATACCATTGATCCATATTATTTTTTAGAATGAAATGAAGGTAGAGATGTAACAATGAAATTTACAGATATATTGTGAGATACACATAAATGTTTCAATAACACAGAGATACAATAAATTACACAATTTCTATTAATGAATGAAATGTACAAAACTATAGAAACACAGAGTGAAAAAATCGCTAGAATGGTGGCAGCTTGTCTCTGAGAAGAGATGTGACGGATACTCACATTCGCATAAAGATTATTGTTAGAATGAATCTCCAAAGGTATTTTTAACATAAAGAAAATTCAAACCCTAACACCAAAAGATGAAAAGCCAACAATTTTGTGGACCTCGTTTTGGGTAGTTTGGTGTATCAACTTATCGGGTCGTAACTTTGGCATATGATATGTGTTTGGGGTGCATGATAGATTTTTGTAAAGGTATCGATGAGGAGCTTCATTTTGGGGGCTCACTCAGAGAATTTAGTTTAAATGCACGCGAACGATCACAAAAACGCATCGTTTAGGCCCTCAAAATGGCCCGATAATTTTAGGAACCAAAAAACTGCTAAAAATAGTAAGTTTCCAACAAATGGTTTTGAGCCAGTTGGAATAGGTGGGTGGCCACTCATATCCACCTTGATCAATACTCCCTCTTTAGGAAGCAATGGTCTCCATTTCATTGAGTTCCATGGGGAAATGGGAAAGCACTTGTTGAATCTAAACCTTGGTGAGTTGTTTTCCTTGCTGGAGAAGTTGTGTTGCTTGGTTTGTCGGAGGTCGTTGAGAACCTGATGAGATGACTGTGTGTGGAAGGAATTTTTAATATTTTCTTCAATATTGTTGACCTGATTCTTCTAGATAGAAGGTGCTTGTACTAAGGCTACAGTGGTTGCAGTGTCATTCTATTCAACTTTTGAATATATTGTGAAGAAGCTGAATTTTGTAGTATGAGATAATACTTTGTGGCACTGTTTAGGTGGGACAGTAATTGGAACTACCTCTATTATCCTGTAGAGATGACCACCCATAGTGAAAATGACACTATGGGGTTGAGACTCATAAATAGCATGGTGCTTCTACATATATAGCTGGCCCAAAATAACATCATAGACATCCAGTGTAGAAACATCACATAATACCTCATCCTTGAAGGGGTGGATATTGTTTGACAATCGACATCGTTGGCTAACACGAATATCTTATCCCTGGCGAAGCCACTCAATTTTGTACAGTTTTGATTGTGGTTTTGTCGAAAATCCCAATTGTTTGATTACCTCTACTAAGATGAGGTTCTTCTAGCTTTCGCTATCAAAAATGAAATGCAAGGAGGTCCCCTTCACCCACATATGTGAATGAAAGAGGTGCTCCCCCTCTTCAGGATTTGTTGGTTCTTATAGTTGAATTCTTGAGGTCACGATAGTAGCAGTGGGGTTTGTGTCGATGATCTTTCTTCTCCTGTAATTTTATGAATCAGATTTTGAATCAGGGTTCGACTCATTTTCTTTGATCTCAGACACCAATGATTATTTTGAGAAACATTCATCAGTGTTGTGATGGAGGATTTTGTGGAAATCACACCACTTTCCAATGTCCTTCTTCGTCTTCTTGTGATCTTTCTTTTTCTGTGGCTTGGAATAGTTTTGGGGATCTTGTTTTTTAGATCCATATTTATCATGCTTTGATTGTTGCATATTTGTAGACCCAAAATCCCTCTTGTTCTAGTGCCTAAATTTATGCTCGATTTTGATAGCATATCGATAGGCATCTCCTAGTGATCAGATGTCCAAGAAACCCATTTTTGTTTGGATGTGCCTATGTAGAGCCCCATGGTATTTCAGAACCAGATGTTGCTCGGAGTCTTTGATACCCAGCGTGGTGCGCAAGGTATGGAAATTATTTGTGAACTCTGGTATTTCTTGGCCCCTCTCTTGTCGCAGTGTGGTCCATCTCATGTATTGGTCGTCATAGTTTCCAACAAGGTAATATTGTTTCTTGATCACATCCATAAAAAATTACCAAGTGGGCTTGGCCTCATATATTCCAAACTTCTCAGTGGAACTTTTCTCCCTGTAATTTTCCCACCAATGTTTGACATGGGGGAGATCCTTAAGGAGTGTGAAGGTGATATTTTCCCTATCGTAGAAATTATGAACTAAGAAATAACCTTCTAGCATATTTAACCATTTTTCTAGGGCATATGCATCTATTTGTCCTTCAAATATGGGAATATGAAAATTAACTTGTACCTTGAAAGGGGAGGTGCCTCCAAAGTGGTCGTTTGGTTAAGAGGCACCTGTTGTTATCGGTAGGCGTCGAAGGATGTGGGAAAAATTCTCCATCATTTAGTCCCTTTATCGTGTGAGAGATTGCTAAAGCAATAGATTAATAGAATTTTTTTCTCCGTCGTTTTTATTTTCTTCCACAATGGAGGGTTTCTTGGGTGCGTGAGAGAGATTGTATTCAATAGAGACAAGCTCGAGAACCAAATTATTATACTCGTACCTCGTCAAGGACATGCACTAAAAAATGATCAAGAGAATCTTGCTCTAATACCATTGATCCAAATTATTTTTTAGATTGAAATAAAGGCAAAGATATAACAATGAAATTTACAAAGATATTATGAGATACACATAAATGTTGCAATAACAGAGAGATACAGTAATACACTATTTCTATTAATAAGGGAAATGTACAAAACTATAGAAATACAGAGTGAAAGACTTGCTAGAATGGTGTCATCTTATATCTAAGAAACGACGTGATTTCTACTCGCATTCACAAAACATGATTGTTATAATGAGGCTCCAAACTCATTTTTAACATAAAGAAAATCCAAAACCCTAACCCTGGAAGATAAAAAGCCAACAGTGTTGTGGACCCCGTTTTGTGTAGTTTGGTATATCAACTTCCCAGGGGTGTAGATTTGGAATACGATCTCCATTTGGGGCACACGATAGCTCATTGGAAAGGTATCGACAAGGAGATTCATTTTGTGGTCTCAATCAAAGCCTTTATCTATCTTTAAGATGCCTGGTCGCGAAAAAACATCGTTTAGGCCCTCAAAATGGCCCCGAAAGTTTAGGAATCGAAAAAACTGTTAAAAATAGTAAGTTTCCAACAAACTGTTTTGAGCCAGTTGGAATAGGTGGGTGGCCACTAATATCCACTTGGATCAATCCTCCCGCCTTATGAAGAAATGGTCTCCATTTCATTGATTTCTCGGGGGAGAGGGGAAAGCGCTTATTGAATCTGAACCTTGGTAAGCTACTTTTCTTGCTAGAGAATTTGCACTGCTTGGTTTGTGGGAGGTTTTTGAGAACCTGATGAGATGACTATGTGTAGAAGGAATTTTTTTTCTTTGCTTCAATCTTGTCGACCTGCTTCTACTAGATAGAAGGTGCTTGGATGGAGGTTGCAGTGGTTGCAGTGTCATTTTGTTCACCTTTTGAACAAATTGTGAAGAAGTTGAATTTTGTAGTATGAGATACTACCTTGCGGAACTGTTTAGTTGGGATAGTATTTGGAACTACCTCTGGTACCTTGTAGAGATGACCCCCCCAAAAGTAACAATGACACTACGGAGTCAAGACTCATAAATAGAAAGGAGCTTCCACATATAAGGTTGGACCAAAATAACATCACAGACATCCAGCAGGGAAACATCACATAATACCTCATCCTTGAAGGGTTGGATGTCGTATGATATTGACAATCTGCATTGTTGGCTGACATGGAGATCTTGTCCCTGGTGAAGCAACCCAATGTTGCATGGTTACAGGTGTGTTTTTGTCGACAATTTCAACTGTTTGATGAACTCTACTTAGATGAGGTTCTTCTTGCTTTCGCTATCAAAAATGAAATAAAATGGGGTCCCCTTCACCCACATCTATGAATGAAAGAGGTGATCCCCCTCTTCAGGATATATTGGTTATTCTGGTTGAAATGTTGTGGTCACGACAGTAGCAGTGGGTCATGCATCGATGATATATATTCTCCCATTGTTTTATGAATCATATTCTGAATCGAGGTTTGGCTCCTTCTCTTTGATCTCGGACACCAATGATTTTTTTGAGTGACATTTATCAATGTTGTGCCAAAGGATTTTGTGGAAATCACACCACTTTCCAGTGTCCTTCGTCTTCCCATCACCCTTATTTTCATGTGGCTTGGACTGCTTTTTGGGAGGTTGTTTGTTAGGGTCATCTTTATCATACTTTGGTTTTTTCGAATTTCCATACTTGAACTCTCGTTTGTTCTCGTGCCTAAATTTCTACTCGATTTTGACAACATATTGATAGGCAGCTCCCAGTGATAAGATGTCCAAGAAATTTGTTTCAGTTTGAATGTACCTATGCAGAACCCCTTGGTATTTCAAAACTAGATGTCACTCAGAGTCTTTGATACCTATCTTGATGCGCAAGGTATGGAAATTATTTGTGAACTTTGACACTACTTGGCCCCTCTCTTCACGCAGTGTGGTCCATCTCAAGTATTGGTCTTCATGGTTGCCAACAGATTAATATTGTTCCTTAACAGTATCCATAAAAAAATCCCAAGTGGGATCGACCCCATATATTCTAGAATCCTCTGTGTAACTTTTCTCCTAGTAAGTTTCCCACCAATTTTTGACATGGGGGAGAGACTTAAGGAGTGCAAAGATGATATTTTCCCTATTGGAGAAACTATGAATAGAGAATTAACCTTCTAGCAGATTTAACCATTTTTCTAGGGAATTTGCATCTATCTATCCTTAAAATACGATAATATCAAAATTAAATTCTACCTTGAAAGGATAGGTGCCTCTAAAGTGGTCGCTTGGTGAATATGCATCAGTTGTTATCGACAGGTGTTGAAGAATGTGGGAAAAATTCTCCATCATTCCATCCCTTTGTCGTGTGAGAGATTGCTCAAGAAACATATTAATAGAATCTTATGCTCCATAATTTTTATTTTCTTCCACCATGGAGGGTTTCTTGGGAATGCGAGATTAATTGTACTCAAGCGATACAAGATCGAGACCCAACTTTCTATACTCAAATCTCCTCGAGGACATGCACTGAAAAAACAATCAAGAGAAGCCTTCTCTGATACCAATGATCCAAATTATTTTTTAGAATGAAATGAAGGCAAAGATATAAAAATGAAATATACATAGATATTGTGATATACACAGAAATATTACAATAACACGGAGATACAATAAAACACAATTTATATTAATGCGTGAAATGTACAAAACTGTAGAAATACAAAGTGAAAGACTCGCTGGAATGGTGGCAGTTTATCTCTGAGAAGAGATGTGATGGCTACTCGCATTCTAAAGAATATGATTCTTACAATGAGGCTCCAAAGACATTTTTAACATAAATAAAATCCAAAACCCTAACCCCGAAAGATAAAAAGTCAACAGTTGTGTAGACCTCGTTTTGGGTAGTTCGATGTATCAACTTCCTGGGGGCGTAACTTTGGCATACGATCTTTGTTTGGGGCTCATGATAGCTCATTGGAAAGGTGTCGATGACAGGATTCATTTTTGGGGCTCAATAAAAGACTTTGGATTTCATTGAGGTGCCCGATCACAAAAAAATAGTATTTAGGCCCTCAAAATGGAGTCAAAAGTTTAGGAACCAAAAAAATTCTAAAAATAGGAAGTTGCCAAAAAATTGTTTTGAGCTAGTTGGAATAGGTATGTGACCACTGATATCCACCTAGATCAATCCTCCCTCATTAGGAAGAAATGGTATCCATTGTGTTGAGTTCCTAGGGGAGAGGAGAAAGTGCTTGTTGAATTTGAACCTTGGTGAGTTACTTTCCTTGTTGGAGAAGTTGCATTGCTTGGTTTGTGGGAGGTTGTTGAGAACCTAATGAGATGATTGTCTGCAGAAGGAAATTTTGTGTTTTTCTTTAATATTTTTTATCTGCTTCTGTTGGATAAAAGGTGCTTAGACTAAGGATGCAATGGTTGCAGTTTCCTTTTGTTCACCTTTTGAGCAAATTGTGAAGAAGTTGAATTTTGTACTATGAGATACTATCGTGCGACACTGTTTAGGTGGGACAGTAGTTAAAACTATCTCTAGTATCCTATAGAAATTACCCCCCATAGTAACAATGACCCTATGGGTTCAAGAATCATAAATAGCATGGATATTCCACATATATGGTTTCCCTGAAAGAACATCACAAACATCCAACAGGGAAACAGCACATAATACCTCATCCTTGAAGGGATATATGTCGTATGACAATTTCCATTGATGGCTGACATGCAGATCTCGTCCCTGTAAAAGCCACCCGATGTAGTATGGTTTCAAGTGTGGTGTTGTAGACAATCCCAACTGTTTGAAGACCTCTGCTGAGATGAGGTTCTTCTAGCTTCTGCTATCAATAATTAAATGCAACATGGTCCCATTCACCCACATCTATAAATGAAAGAGGCGCTCCCCCTATTCAGGATCCACTGGTTCTTATGGTTGAATTTTTTCAATCGCGATAGTAGAAGTGGGATCTACGTTGATGATCTGTCTTCTCCCATTATTTTCTAAATCAAGCCTCGACTCCTTTTCTTTGATCTCGACCACCAAAAACTATTTTGAGCGACATTCATCAGTGTTGTTCCAGGGGATTTTGTGGAAATCATACCACTTTCCAGTGTCCTTCTTCATGTTCCTGTGACCCTTATTTTCATGTGGCTTGGATTGGTTTTTGGGAGGATGTTTGTTAGGTTCATATTTATCATACTTTGGTTGTTGCAGATTTACAGAACTGAACTCCCATTTGTTCTGGTGCCTAAATTTCTGCTCGATTTTGACAACATATCAATAGGAAGCTCCCAGTGATAAGATGTCCAGGAAATCCATTACGGTTTGGATGTTCCCATCGAGAGCTCTGTGGTATTTTAGAACCATATTCCACTCAGAGTCTTTGATACCCATCTTAGGGCGCAAGGTATGAAAATTATTTGTGAACTTCGACATTTCTTGGCCCCTCTCTTGTCGCAGTGTGGTCTATCTCATGTATCGATCGTCATAGTTTCCAACAGGGAAATATTGTTCCTTGACCGCATTCACAAAAATATCCCAAGTGGGATCGCCCCCATATATTTCAAAATCATCTATGGAACTTTTCTCCCAGTAAGTTTCCCACCAATGTTTTACAAGGGGGGGAGCCTTAAGGATTGCGAAAGTGATCATTTCCCTGTCGGAAAAATTATGAAAAGAGAAATAACCTTCTAGCAGATTTAACCATTTTTCTAGGGAATCCACATCTATTTGTCCTTCAAATATGGGAATATAAAAATTAACTTGTCCGTTGAAAGGGGAGGTGAGTCCAAAGTGGTTGCTTGATGAAGAATTTTTTATTGTTAACAACAAGCGTAGAAGGATGTGGTAAAAATTATCCATCATTTCATCCCTTTGTCACATGAGAGTTTGCTCAAGCAACAGATTAATAAAATCTTCTACTCCATAATTTTTATGTTCTTCCACCATGGAGGGTTTCTTGGGCATGCAAGAGATATTTTATTCAAGAGAGACAAGCTCAAGACCCATCTTGCTATACTTAGACCTCGTCAGGGACATGCACTGAAAAACGATCAAGAGCATCATGCTCTGATACCACTTATCTAGATTATATTTGAGAATGAAATGAAGATAGAGATATAACAATTAAATTTACATAGATATTGCATGATACACATAAATGTTGCAATAACACATAGATATAGTAATACACCATTTCTATTAATGAGCAAAATGTACAAAATTGTAGAAATACAGAGTGAAAGGCTCACTAGAATGGTTGCAACTTATCTCTAAGAAGAGATGTGGCGGCTACTCACATTCGGAATAAGATGATTGTTACAATGAGGCTCCAAAGGCCTTTTTAACATAAAGAAAACCCAAAACCCTAACCCCAGAATATGAAAATCCAATAGTTTTGTGGACCCCATTTTCGGTAGTTTGGTGTATCAACTTCCCGAGGGTGTAACGTTGGCATACTATCTCCATTTGGGGTGCGAAATATCTTGTTGGAAAGGTATCGATGAGGAACTTCATTTTAGAGGCTCAATAAGATCCTTTGATTATCTTTAAGGTTCCCAATCATGAAAAATCATCATGTAGGCCCTCAAAATGGCCCGAGAAGTTTAGGAACCGAAAAACTATTAAAAATAGTAAGTTGCCAACAAATTGTTTTGAGCCAGTTGGAATAGGTGTTTGGGCATTGATATCCACCTGCATTAATCCTACCTCCTTATTAAGAAATGGTCACCATTGTGTCGAGTTCTTAGGGGAGAGGGGAAATCGTTTGTTGAATGTGAACCTTAGTGAGCTTCTTTCCTTGTTGGATAAGTTGTGTTGCTTGATTTCTGGGAGGTTGTTGAAACCTGGATGAGATGACTGTGTGTCGAAGGAATATTTTCACTTTGCTTCAATATTTTTGACTTGCTTCTGATGGATAGAAGGTGCTTGGACTGAGGATGTAGTGGTTGTAGTTTCCTTCTGTTCACCTTTTTAACAGATTGTGAAGAAGTTGAATTTTGTAGTATGAGATACTACCTTGCGACACTATTTAGGTAGGATAGTAGTTGGAACTACCTCTGGTATCCTGTAGAGATGACCCCCCAGAGTAACAAGGAAACTATGGGGTCGAGATTCATAAATAACATGGCATTTCCACATGTATGGTTGGCCCAAAAGAACATCACATACATCTAGCAGGGCAACGTCACAAAATACCTCATCCTTGAAGGGTTGGATGTCATATGAGAATCAACAGTGTTGGATGACACAGAGATACCATCCCTGGTGAAGCCACCCAATGTTGTATGGTTGTGGGTGTGGTGTTGTCGACAATCATAATTGTTTGATGACCTCTATTGATATGAGGTTCTTTTGTATTTCTCTATCAACAATGAAATATAACGGGGTCCACTTCACCCACATATGTGAATGAAAGAGACACTCCCCCCTCTTCAAGATCTATTGGTTATTCTGGTTGAATTGTTGCAGTCGTAATAGTAGTAGTGGGGTCTACATCGATTATTTGTATTCTCCCATTTTTTTCTAAATTAGATTATGAATTGGGGTTTGGATCCTTTTCTTTGATATCAACCACCAATGATTGTTTTGAGAGACATTAATCAAATTTGTGCCATGGGCGTTTGTGGAAATCACACCACTTTCCAACATCCTTCGTCTTCCCATGACCCTTATTTTCATGTGGCTTGGACTAGTTTTTGTGAGGATGTTTGTTAGGTTCATCTTTATCATACTTTGGTTGTTGCGGATTTTGAGACCCGAACTCTCGTTTATTCTAGTGCCTAAATTTCTACTCAATTTTGACATCATATCGATAAGCATCTCCTAGTGATGATATTTCTAGGAAATCCATTTCATTTTGGATGTACCTATGTAGAGCCCCATGGTATTTCATAACTAAATGTCACTCGAAGTCTTTGATACCCAACTTGTTGCACAAGGTATGGAAATTATTTGTGAACTTTGGAACTCCTTGGCCCCTTTGTTATCATAGTGTGGTCCATATCATGTATTGGTCTTCATAGTTGCCAACAGGGTAATATTGTTCATTGACCACATCTAAAACAAAATCCAAAGTGGGCTCTGCCCCATATATTCCAGATTTCTCTGTGGAACTTTTCTCCCAGTAAGTTTCCCACCAATGTTTGAAATGGGGGAGAGATATAAGGAGTGTGAAGGTGATATTTTCCTTGTCGGAGAAATTATGAATAGAGAAATAACCTTCTAGCATATTTAACCATTTTTCTAGGGAATCCACATCTATCTGTCCTTCAAATATGGTAATATCGAAATTAACTTGTACCTTGAAAGGTGAGGTTCCTCCAAAGTGGCTACTTGATGAATACGCACATGTTGTTGTCGGCAGGTGTTAAAGGATGTGGGAAAATTTCTCCATCAATTGGTCCCTCTCTCGCGTGAGAGATTTCTCAAGAAATAGATTAATAGAATCTTTCTCTCTATTATTTTTATTTTATTTTGCCATGGAGGGTTTCTTAGGCGTGCAAGAGTGATTTTCCTCAAGAGAGACAAACTCGATCCCCAACTTTCTATACTCGGACCTCGTCGAGGACATGCACTTAAAAACGATCAAGAGCGGTTTCCTCTGATACCACTGATCTGAATTATTTTTGAGAAAAAAATGAAGGAAGAAATATAACAATGAAATTTATAGAGATATTGCAAGATACACAGAAATGTTGCAATAACACAAAGATACATTAATACACAATTTCTATTAATGAGTGAAGTGTACAAAACTATAGAAATACAAAGTGAAAGACTCCCCAGAATGGTGGAAGATTTTCTCTGAGGAGAGATGTGATGGCTACTCACATTCGCAAGAACATTATTGTTACAATGAGGCACCAAAGGCCTTTTTAACATAAATAAAATCCAAAACCCTAATCCTAGAAGATGAAAAGACAACAATTTTTTGGACTTCGTTTTGGGTAGTTTGGTGTAGCAACTTCCCAGGGGTGTAACTGTGGCATATGGTATTCGTTTGGGGCGCATGATATCTCATTGGAAAGGTATCAGTGAGGAGATTAATTTTTGGGGATCAATAAGAGATTTTCTATATCACTGAGGTTCCCAATCATGAAAATCGTCATTTAGGCCCTCAAAATGGCCCCGAAAGTTTAGGATCCAAAAAACTACTAAAAATAGTAAGTTGCCAAAAAACTGTTTTGAGATAGTTGGAATAGGTGGGTGGCAACTGATATCCACCTGAATCTATCCTCTCTCCTTAGGAAGAAATGGTCTCCATTGTGTTGAGTTCCCAGGGGAGAGGGGAAAGCACTTGTTGAATCTGAACCTTGGTGAGTTGCTTGCCTTGTTGAAGAAGTTGTGTTGCTTGGTTTGTGGGAGGTTCTTGAGAACCTGATGAGATTTCTATGTGAAGAATTAATTTTTTAACTTTACTTCAATATTTTTGACCTTCTTATACTCGATAGAAGTTTCTTGGACTCAGGTTACAGTGGTTGCAGTGTCCATTATGTTCACCTTTTGAACAGATTTTTAAGAAGTCGAATTTTTTAGTATGAGATACTACCTTGCAGCATTGTTTAGGAGGGACAATAGTTGGAACTACCTTTGGTATCTTGTATAGATGACCCCCTATAGTAACAATGACACTACGAGGTCGAGACTCATAAATAATATAGAGCTTCCACATATATGCCTGACCCAAAATAACATCACATACATCTAGTAGGGAAACATCACATAATACCTCATCCTTGAAGGGATGGATGTTGTATGACAATCAGAATCACTGACTAACATGGATATATTGTCCCTGGAGAAGCCAGCCGATGTTGTATGGTTTTGAGTGTGGTGTTGTCGACAATCCCAATTGTTTTACAACCTCTACTGAGATGAGATTCTTATGGCTTCCACTATCAACAATGAAATGAAACGGGGTCCCCTTCACCAACATATTTTAATGAAAGAGGCGCTCCCCCTGTTCAGGATCTATTGGTTCTTCTAGTTGAATTGTTGCGGTCATGACAGTACTAGTGGGGTTTGCATCGATGATTTGTCTTCTTTCATTGTTTTCTAAATCAGATTATGAATCGGGGTTCAGATCCTTTTATTTGATCTCAACCACCAATGATTGTTTTCACTGACATTTATCAATGTTGTGCCAACGTATTTTGTGGAAATCACACCACTTTTGATTGTCCTTCTTCATATTCCCATGACCCTTATTTTCCTATGGCTTGGACTGGTTTTTGGGAGGTTGTTTGTTAGGGTCCTATTTATCATACTTTGGTTTTTGCATATTTGTAGAACTGAACTCTCATTTTTTCTGGTGCCTAAAGTTTTTCTCAATTTTGAGAGCATCTCGATAGGCAACTCCCACTGTCGAGATGTCCAGGAAATCCATTTCAGTTTTGATGTACCTATGCAGAGCCCCGCAGTATTTCAGAATAATATGTCACTTGGATTCTTTGATAGCCATCTTGGTATGAAAGGTATGGAAATTATTTGTGAACTATGGCACTGATTGGTCCTCTCTTGTCGTAGTGTGGTCCATCTCATGTACTAGTCGTCATAGTTGCCAACAAGGTAATACTATTCCTTGGCTACATCCACAACAAAATCCCAAGTGGGATCGGACCCATATATTCCAAACTCCTATGTGGAACTTTTCTCCTAATACGTTTCCTACCAATGTTTGACATGGGGGAGAGACTTAAGGAGTGCAAAGGTGATATTTTTCCTATTGGAAAAATTATGAACGAAGAAATAACCTTCTAGCAGATTTAACCACTTTTCTAAGGTATCCACATCTATCTGTCCTTCAAATATTGGAATATCAAAATTAAATTGTACCTTGAAAGTCGAGGTGCCTCCAAATTGGTCACTTAATGAATATGTGTGTGTTGTTATCGACACACATTGAAGGATGTGGGAAAAATTCTCCATCATTTCATCCCTCTGTCGTGTGAGATCTTGCTCAAGTAAGAGATTAATAGAATATTCTTCTCTATCATTTTTTATTTTCTTTCACCATGGAGGGTTTCTTGGGCATGTGTGAGTGATTTTCCTCAAGAGAGACAAGATAGAGACCCAAATTTCTATACTCGAACCTCCTCGAGGACATGCACTAAAAAATGATGAAGAGCAGCCTGCTCTGATACCACTGATCTGTATTACTTTTGAGAAAAAAATGAAGGCAGATATATAACAATGAAATTTACAGAGATATTGCGAGATACACATAAATTTTCCAATAACACATAGATACAATAATACACAATTTATTTTAATGAGCGAAGTGTACAAAACTATAGAAATACAGAGTGAAAGACTCACTAGAATGGTGGCGTATTTTCTCTGAGAAGAGATGTGATGGTTACTCGCATTCACAAGAAGACGATTGTTACAATGAGGCTCCAAAGGCCTTTTTAACATAAAGAAAATCCAAAACCCTAAACCCAGAATATTAAAAGACAACAGTTTTGTGGGGCCCATTTTGGGTATTTTGTTGTATCAACTTCCCATAGGCGTAACTTTGGCATTTGATCTTTGTTTTCAGGCACATGATAGCTCATTAGAAAGGTATCAACAAGGCGTTTCATTTTGGGGGCTCAATAAAATCCTTTTGTTTTCATTGAGGTGCCCAATCATGAAAAATCATCGTTTAGGCCCTCAAAATGACCCTGGAAGTTTAGGAACTGAAAAACTACTAAACATAGTAAGTTTCCAACAAATTATTTTGAGCCAGTTGGAATAGGTGGGTGGTCACCGATATACACCTAGATAAATCCTCCCTCCTTAGTGAGAAATAGTCTCCATTTTATTGAGTTCCTAGGAGAGAGAGGAAAGTGCTTGTTGAATCTGAACCTTGGTGAGTTGCTTGCTTTGCTGGAGAAGTTGCATTTATTGGTTTGTGGGAGGTTGTTGATAACCTGATGAGATGATTGTGTGAAAAATGAATTTTCTCAATTTGCTTCAATATTTTCATTCTGCTTATGTTGGATAGAAGGTGCTTGGACTGAGGTTGCATATGTTGCAGTGTCCTTTTGTTAACCTTTTGAACAGATTGTGAAGAAGCTAAATTTTGTAGTATGAGATACTACCTTGCGGCACTATTTAGGTGGGATAGTAATTTGAACTACCTTTGGTATCTTGTAGAGATGACCTCCTAGAGTAACAATGGCACTACGGGGTCAAGACTCATAAATAACATGGTGTTTCCACATATATGGTTGGCCCAAAATAAAATCACAGACATTCAGTGGGGAAACATCACAAAATACCTCATCCTTGAAGGGATGGATGTCATATGACAATCGACACTATTGGATGGCACGGAGATCTCGTCCCTAGCGAAGACACTCGTTGTTCTATTGTTGCGGGTGTGGTGTTGTTGAAAATCCCAACTATTTGACGACCTCTGCTAAGATGAGTTTCTTTTGGCTTTCGCTATCAACCATGAAATGCAACGGGTTTCCCTTCACCCACATATGTGAACGAAAGAGGCACTTCCCCTCTTCAAGATCTATTGGTTCTTTTGGTTAAATTGTTGTGGTTGCAGTGGGGTCTGCATCGATGATCTGTCTTCTCCCATTATTTTCTAAATCATATTCTAAATCGGGGTTTATTTCCTTTTCATTGATCTCGGACACCAATTATTGTTTTGAGAGACATTCATCAGTGTTGTGCCAGGGGAATTTGTGGAAATCACACAACTTTCCAGTATCCTTCTTCTTTTTCTTGTGACCCTTCTTTTCCTGTGGCTTGGATTGGTTTTTGGGAGGTTGTTTGTTAGGGACATATTTATCATACTTTGGTTTTTGTGGATTTGCAGACCTAAACTCTCTTTTTCTCTGGTGCCTAAATTTATACTCGATTTTGACAACATATCGATAAGCATCTCCCACTGCTAAGATGTCCAGGAAATCCATTTCAATTTGGATGTACCTATGCAGATCCATGTGGTATTTCATAACCAGATGTCGCTCGAAGTATTTGATACCCATATTTGTGTGCAATGTATGGAAATTATTTGTGAACTTCGACATTGCTTGGCCCCTCTCTTTCCATAGTGTGATCCATATCATGTACTGGTCATCATAGTTTCCAACAAGGTAATATTGTTTCTTGACCGCATCCACAAAAAAATCCCATGTGCGCTCGGCCCCATATATTCCAAAATCCTATGTGAAAATTTTCTCCCAGTAAGTTTCCCAAGAATGTTTTACATGGGGGATATCCTTAAGAAGTGTGAACATGATCTTTTTCCTATCAGATAAATTATGAACAGAGAAATAACCTTCTAGCAGATTTAACCATTTTTCTAGGGCGTATGCATCTATTTGTCCTTCAAATAAGGGAATATCAAAATTAACTTGTACCTTGAAAGGTGAGGTTCCTCCAAAGTGGTCTCTTGATGAAGACGCTCATGTTGTTATCAACAAGCATTGAAGAATGTGGGAAAAATTATCCATCATTTTGTAACTCTGTCGCGTGAGATTTTGCTCAAGCAAGAGATTAATAAAATCTTTTTCTCCATCCTTTTTATTTTCTTCCACCATGGAGGGTTTCTTGGGCGTGTGAGATAAATTATCATCAAGAGAGACAATATCAATATCCAACTTGATATACTTGGACCTTGTCGGGGACATGCACTAAAAAATGATCAATAACGACATGCTTTGATACCACTGATACGTATGAACAAAGAAATAACCTTCTAGCATATTTAACCATTTTTCTAGGGAATCCACATCTATTTATCCTTCAAATACGGGAATATCAAAATTAAATTGTACCTTCAAAGGCGAGGTGCCTCCAAAGTGGCAGCTTTA
Organism: Picea engelmannii; assembly: GCA_009831015.1. Taxonomy (NCBI): domain Eukaryota; kingdom Viridiplantae; phylum Streptophyta; class Pinopsida; order Pinales; family Pinaceae; genus Picea; species Picea engelmannii. The sequence goes on along the minus strand of ML829302.1, from coordinate 30,768 downwards.
TGAAGATGTGCATGTTGTTATTGGTAGGCATTGAAGGATGTGGGAAAAATTCTCCATCATTTCGTCCCTTTGTCGCGTGCGAGTTTTCTCAAGCAACAAATTAATAGAATATTTCCCTCTGTCATTTTTATTTTCTTCCACCATGGTGGGTTTCTTGGGCATGTGATATCGATTTTCCTCAAGAGAGACAAGATCAAGACCCAACTTTCTATTATTGGACCTCTTCGAGGACATGCACTGAAAAACAATCAAGAGCAGCCTGCTCTAATATCACTAATCTAGATTATTTTTTAGAATGAAATTAAGGAATAGATATAACAATGAAATTTACAGAAATATTTTGAGATACACATAAATGTTGCAATAACACAGAAATACAGTAATACACAATTTCTATTAATGAGCGAAATGTGCACAACTCTATAAATACAGAATGAAAGACTCACTAGAATGGTGGCAGCTTATCTCTGAGAAGAGATGTGATGGTTGCTCACTTTCAAAAGAAGATGATTGTTACAATGAGGCTCCAAAGTCATTTTTAACATAAAAATAAAATTAAAACCCTAACCCTGGAAGATGAAAATCCAATAGTTTTGTGGACCCCGTTTTGGGTAGTTTGGTGAATCAACTTCTTGAGGGCGTAACTTTGGCATATGATCTCTGTTTGGGGTACACAATAGCTTGTTTGAAAGGTATCGATGAGGATATTAATTTTGGGGGCTCAATAAATTCTTTTGACTATAATTGAGTTTCTCGATCATGAAAAACATCATTTAGGCCCTCAAAATGGCTCTGGAAGTTTAGGAACCGAAAACTGCTAAAAATAGTAAGTTTCCAACAAATTGTTTTAATCCAATTGGAATAGGTGGGTGGCCATTGATATCCACCTGGATCAACTTGAAAATAACCCTTTGACATTAATCATTTGACATCAATGAAAACATAGTACAACAATCTCCCCCTTTGGCATTGATGGAAACACCAACATTGATGTCAACACCAATCATTGATGGAAACAATGATGGAAAAACTTAGACATGGAAATGCTCATGTTCCCTCTGTTATCATCACTCCTCATCAATGTTCATCGCTCCACATAAATGTTTCTATATCTCCCCCTTTGACATCAATGGCAAAGGGTATATCTCTTTGGGGATTCTCCCCCTGACTAAAATGTCCCTGAGGAAGCTCCCCCTGGTTGTGTTGTTCCCTATGTCTAGATGCCTTTGATATTTCTCTTCATCTTAATAATCTCTCTCCCTGTGAAAAAGGATATCACTCTGATACATTGTTGCCATTGTTCCCTCTATAATCATCTCTATCATCTCTCCACCTAGAATCATACCTTTGTAACCAATCATGGGAAAAAGAATAACGCCCCCTATCTTATTTGCAAGATGTCGTGTAATCACTATGAACAATATGCTACCATTGTAATCTACTTTTGTTACAGATGTTGTTTCTCAACAATAATGCACCATGATCTGATGATCCTTTGACGATTATTGGACCTGTCCATGCATCATACAATGATCCATCAATATGTACCTCAACCAGTACTAGAAACTAGTGCATCAACCATGAACCAAACCTATATCACCAACCAGTGCATCAACCATGCACCAAACCTATATCACCAACTAGTTCATTAACCATGCACCAAACAAGCCTGTCACAAAAATCTCATCAACTATATCATATATATTCACTAATATCAATCACCAAGATAACTCTCAACTATATGCACAATTTCACCAAGATGTGCATCAACCAAGACTACTCACAAACATCAACAAAATGTAAAGTAATCAATATGTACTACTTCATCCATAGACCATGTTCCAACTAGAAAGTGCCTCTAACTATGTACAAAGTGTGTACCAATCATGCATCATCCATAGATAAAGTTGTGACTCATCAATATGTATCAATATCACCATAACATGTGCCAACCATGCACATCATCCATGTACCATACATCATATACCATGAAATGTATCTTAATCATGTTTCATGAATATGTGTTAGATGTGTACCAAACATGCACTTCAACCATATACTAAATATATATGTCAATGTAACCAACAAGAGTCCTCTATCAATGCACCAATACCAATAGCATCATCAACCATACAACATGCCAACCATGTACCTTAGACAAGTGTCATATCATTCGTGATATTCCTCAACCAAGTACCATACACCATGTGCCATTGTATCGAAGATATGTACCACCAATGTTGGTCAACAAGTAGGCCTTAATCAACATGCACCATGTTGTTCCTGAAATTAAACTTAAGGCTCAAAGAGTAATATCAAGCATCGGGAATGTTTAAAGAGAATGTTTTAAAAGAGTGCTTTTTCTACCTTTAGTTTTATAAGAAATTATCCTTAAATGAAATTAATAATAGGACAATACATAGGTCGTATTTCGTTGTCTGAGTCACAATTATGATCTATCAAATGGTGTGGGAGAAGCTTACAAAATCGTTAAAAAAATCTACGCATCAATGGAAGATGAGTCTCTCCTTGTTTGTAGTAGAAGAAAGTAAAGAGTGCACCCTTGAACATGATATGAGATGCAGTAATTCAAATAGCTTGCAGGTCTTGTTTTACTTATAGTAAACACAAAGGAAAAACTTCTTACTTAATGAAATGATGATATAATGTGATTACAGTAGTTGTGATACTAAATTGCAATCAATCACTTATCAAGGAATTACATAAAGAAATTTGGAGATATGGAAATACAAAAGAAACACACAACTCAAACTGGATGAAAATTAGAATATCTGTCTGCACTTGTATTAATACTCAAAAAGGAGAGTTTTCTCTATTACATCCGGTAAGAAGCAACCTTGAATGAATCTTGAATCTATGTATTTATACAAAAACTGTCACAACTCAAAACGGTTGGAATTCTTACAATGAAAATAACATATATTTGAATAAGAAAATAGTATGTAAAAATTAATGATCTCCGTTGGAGTTCTCCTCTCTCTCTTCATCTGCTGGGGAAAACGCCTCTTTTATTTAGTCCTTTAGGATAGACACAGTTTTCGTCTAGCCTCCTCAATAATTCATCATACTTTCCTGGTCGTTTTTATATGTGGCCATCTGTCCTTCCAGATATATTTGACAGTGTAATGAGATACAACCATGATTAGGGAGGAATGACAATCAGATGAGTAGCACTGCATGGCTCACCAAGGAATTCATAACAGGCATAAGAAAAAGTAATCGTTCGTGGGGAGAATGACAATGGAACATGTGCAGATGATGAATTAGGTATAAGTGAATATTAGAATTTGAATGAATGAGATAAGTGGTTGTAGGAAGGTGAAAGGTAGGGGAGGTAAAGATAAAGGGGATTGTGCATGTTTTCCTTATTTGCTTCCAACTGTGCCTACTTTCACATGTTCAATACATTGGTTTCACCTATTCAATAATTCTACTATGAACTTTGAGGGCTCAATTGTTTCATTTACCTCAAAAGTGAATAATCCCCTCTCTACCTGAGGCATCTTTTCTTGAATCCTCTTTGTTTCCTGAGTTGTGGATTGGAGCTGAGAGATTGGAATTACTGGCCATTTATTTATCTTAATTATATCAATTTGGATCATTTCTTGAATGGATGTTAGAGTTTCTTCCTTTCTCTTTTTGTAATTTTGTTGGTTCATTTCAATATCAATTTTCCCCAAGGCTTCCGATATATTACTACCTTCAAACTCAATTATATTCTTATCTAATGATGACAACGCTTCCAGGAAAGCATCCTTTACCTCTCTCGCTAATATTTTTATTTCTGCCAAATTTGTTTTCCAGACCATCATGGCCATATCACCTCATAATTGTTCAGAAGGAGAGAGCATAGGAAAATAAGAGACATTATCTTTGTGCACCAATATGATAGCTTCTTGAAACCTAGACTGGGTTGAGCAAGCTTCTCTTTCCTTGACATATACTCCCTTCAGATAAAGGTCTACTGCCTGGTGGCACTTTTGGATAGCATCAACCTTCAGAAAAAGGTCTTGATGGACAATTTCCAGCTTCTCATTTATCTCTCATGCTTGATCTTGAAAGGATGAGATATCTATCGAGGTACCTTCGGCTAGGTTCAACTTATCTTGCAATTGTTTTATCAGTTCATATTGTTGATTGACCAATCCTCGGTTGGTTTGTGAACTCTGATGGAGCTCATCAAGGTTGGCCTGAAGCTGTTGGTTTGTTGTTGATCATGAACTCTGATTTTCTCGAAGTCATGACTCACCCTGTCCCTTATAGTCTATTCCATGGCTTGTATTTGACTTTGCAAGTGCTCTACCAATAGACACTTATGTCGCAGTTGTTTGACTAAATTGTCCAAAGACCATTGATTGACCATGGAAAAAGCACCTAATAAACCTACAACTTCTTTTGCGAATTATGGAGCATCTTGATTATTTCCATCATATACCATTCTCTTATTTTTAGTTATCACTCCATCTTTCTGGTGTGATTCCCTTTTCACGATGACCTTCCATTTTCTACTAAAGAATAAATTTGAAGGAGACATCTCTTCAAGTGAGATGGGGATAAGATCATCTACAAAGACAATTTCAGAATTATGACTTTCGAGGCTAAATTGCAGAGGTGTCAATGATGTAATGGGAGTACCAATCTTCATAGATAGTTGTTGATCTATTGTATTTGAGGTACCAGTAGGGGTGGTTGGTGACAAAGGAGGCACCGTTTGTCCTTGTTTTAGGAAGGCTTTGAGCTGGGCCTTTTCCTGAGGGCCTAGATGACCTGACAATGAGGCTTCTAATTTATGTGTCAATACCTTTGAGCTCTTCAGGGCTTCCTCAACTTTAAACTTTATACTTACTAGAGTGACTGGATTCAGAACCTGTCGACCTAACTTCCTGAGAAGGGGGAGTGGCTATCTTATGTCCTTGTAGTATATTGGGTAGGTTATTCTACCTATGATTTTGAAAACTAACAAAACCAACTTGTTGATTTGCGGATAGGCTTTGGAATCTGTCATGTACCTCCTCAGAATACCTAACTCCCCTAAATATTTCATCATACAGGGAGATTTCATGCACATATATTTTCATGTTGAACTGGGATAGGTAGTTTTCCAAAATCCTACGTTGATCATGTATTTTGAACTCGATTTAAACCAATTTGACATATTCCATAGCCGCAACCTCCACTTTGGAGTGACAAAAATCTAGTAATGAAAACATGCCAACCTGAATAGGGAAAGTCATCCATACCTTTTTATGTGTTGCCTTCATCTCTTTGTTGATGCCTCATGTTACTGTTTGCTAAGCCACTTCTATGCATACTAGTCAGTTCGGCAAGAGTCATGGGAGAGCATGAGGAGGAAACGAGCACCCAAAAATCCTGATGTAGGAGAATTTCTCCTCAATAAACCAATCTACAAGCTTAACTAGGTTCCCCGGAATATTTTCTGAAATTCGAGGAGGTGGGTGGCCATACAGGGCTATATGAACAGGAATCACCACATTGTGACAGATTTCATAAAAGGAATGTCTGGCATTTTCTTCTCATAGCTTCGAATGATAGAAATGAATGAACTCAGCATTGGCCAGGTTCCAGCTCCAATTCATCAGTGGGAAAGGCATCGTGAAACATATGGAATCCATGATATATGTCGACATGTATAAGGGGGAGGGTTGTCCTTTTGACTTTGTTGTTTTATATTCTGCAATCTCTTTGGCCAAGTTATTGGACATCATTTTGGACCAATTGAAAGTGAAAACCTCTGCTACTTCGTGCATGATGGACACCCATTCCACTAAGAAGTGAGTAGGGATCTTATTCCCAAATAATCGACATATAATCATGGCTACATACACCATATGAGCGTCCAAAGATGTTGTGGAATATAAACCATGAGCATCAATTCTGAATCTCTTTGGGTGCCCCCACCAAGACTTGATTATATCAGGATAGTTCCTATCATACTGGACGCACTTATTTTGCTCGAACTCCAGAATGAATGTAGAATTGAATGTGTATCTAGGATTGGGGGATAGTTTATACATTACTTGTATGTTTTCTGGTCGGAAAGAACCGATAGTGACCTTTTGATGGTTGACGATGCTCTTGGTATGGATTTCAACATGCTCCAAAGCCTAGCTTATCATGTCATTGTAAGGCATGAGCCTCGGCCATGCCACTACTTTGTGTCGCTTTGAATGCACTATATGTTTGATTTTTCCATATAAGTGCCACCCTCCTCTTCAACAAAGTCCTCAGGGAATTCTATGATTTCACGCTCAAAAATATCGAACACCTGCGTCCAAGTTCTAACAGTGTCTATGGCTCACAGCTTTGTGTCTAACATAACGTCCAAATTTGGGTTCGAATCCTCTCCCACCACGTCATGCCTCTTCATCATTTTTTGTGGTGCCATAACTTCTAAAGAGACAGAGTGAAATTACATGTTTGCAAAGAAAACTTGTGAATCCTTCAAACAGATAAAGCTTGCTAATTGCAGAAAGTGAAAATGAATTCAAAATCGAAGTGCTTTTATTCAAAATAAAGTCATTGCTTTCGTATAACTTCACTGATGGTAAATTTATTAACATTTTATGGGAAAGTCTACCTAGCAATATACAATCTACATTTGAATCATTATCCTTAACTAGTCATAAATGCCACCAACACTTCGACGGTTCGTGTTCGGGGGTTTTTGATGTGACAGAGTGGTAACCTCTCAAATCCTGAATACGTGAAAAAAATAATATTCTAATAATCACTTTTAATTAATCGTGTTTAATACGATGTGTTAGCTTCAAGTGTTTCAGGAGTTTGGACTTCAAGGTCTTTCAAAATATCTCGTGAGGGACTTTCCAAAATCTGAAATTTGAATAAATTAATTATCTAGTAATTTATTTTAAGTCCTAATTAACTGCATTTAACTCGAAGTATTTCGGGAGTTCGGGCTTCGAAAACTTCAGAATATCATCCAGGGGAAACATACGAAAACTGAACTATGAAGTCATTGATTATGTTTAACTCAGTTATTTAACGTTTAATACTTTGGTATTTTGATATTTCGATGATTCATGAATTCATTCTTCATTAGAATCCCGAAGGATTGTCTCCCTTAGTGACGTGTTGTAGATTATTTCATTATGACATGTCAAGGAAAAGGGAGGTGCCACGTGTCGACTCAAAAAAGACTAGGAAGGCACACATGTCCTACGACTTGTGACCTTAAAAAGGTTTAGGAAAAGAAATAAGTAGATGATTTCAGGTTTCAGAGATTTGGGATTTTTATTATTAAGACTTATTGAAACATCTGAAGCATGGAGCTCCAAAATGACCATTATAGCTTTACCTCTTTAAAATTTAGGCGGCTCCAACACTCCGGAGCTATTAGGATTGTTTGATCAAAAGGAAAAAATCGTCAACGATAGATGTCATGTGTGCCTTATTATTTACCAACCAGCACAAGAATTTGATTTAAAATTAAAATTCCACTTACACACTTTTCATTTTCTTTGGGTAGAATTATATTTTCATGAGGTGAAGAGCATAGGGCTCAAAAGTTCAGAATTGTATGTGTTCCAACATAGGCTCCATTTGGGGATCGCATATCCCTGTGCGACGCGGAAGAACAATAGACTGAGTGCCTTTATTGGGAAAATGGAGTCAATATTGCATTTCTAGGAAACACCTTTAGGAATTATGCATATAGAGAAAAAATTAATTTCAACCAAATCTCTAAAAACCTTTGAAACACCCCCAATCATTGATCTCAAATCAGGCTATTTAAAATTTCCCTTTCCTGGAACTGATTTTGGATCTGTTTAAGATAATCAGAACAAATTTAACTGAAATATCAAACTTCCACTAATTTTGTTCGCATCAAGGTTAAGTAGATGTGACAATTTATTTAGGGATTCCCTCGTTGGTTCAAAGTGTAAATATTACTAGAAAGAGAATTAGATATCAGAGTATATTTTGTAGATATGTATGGCAGCCATATAGATATCATAGATATTGCTTCACTCTTGGCAAACTTGTTCAATACCCCAGTGAAGTTATCTACTTCTCCCATTGAATTTCCTTTCACCACTTCAATTAGCATTTTTTTCATTTTTTCGATATGAGGGAAATCATTACATGAATTTCCTTTCATCATCTCTTTTTGGAAAAAATGGGGGAAATCAAATTACGAATTTCCTTTCACCATTTGTATTAGACGAGATGGGGGAAATAATATTATGAATTTCCTTTCACCATATGTCTTATATTTTAAATATTTTGAAGTGGGGGCAATCAATTTATATGTATCATACAAGGGATGATATCTGTTAAAAATATTTTAAAGGAAGTGTTAGCGCCACCATTTTTCTTTTCGTTTAGAGTCAGTTTCAGTCGATTAATGGCCCATGTGTCCAAACATGTGAAGTCAGGTACGTATAAATTAAAGGGTCGAAGTCAGCAAGTGGTCGGTTGGCCCTTGGAAATGGGAAGGGATGTCAGAGTCAAAAACATGAGTAAATGGTATGGGTATGTCGTTTCCAGAAGGTCGGGTACCATTAAAATTAGTCTCTACAAGCCCCAGGTTGAGTCAAGTAGTTAATGGAATTCACATCGGTAAGTGTTGTAACTATTATCAGTCCATCATGAGAGCCGAAGGAATGAAAAAATGTGGTGTTCATATCATGTATGATCTGCAGCCCTTATCGCCTGTACTTTACACGTGGGGATGTGTTATGGAAAATATGCATCTCTACTTGAAACATCTAATCGCCATGAATTCAATATTCTTTGGTACGATTATTTTATCCACATGATCAGTTATAAATCACAGAGGTTCTTCACCCAGAATGCTCACGAATTCATATTCAGGATTTCTCTACAAGTTTTCTCACAGGCCAAGGTCGATTGAATTCTCCATCTTGGGCATCTGCTCGATACACTGCGTGCAAGACAAATATTGGTCCTGCCATGGTGACCTATCAGAACATGAAGAAGGTTACATGCAATGGCAGGATCGCTAGACCTGATCCCCAGAGTGATTGGGATTCATTTGCGTTCAGAACAGGCATCCCCAAAAATGAAAGGGATATTTTTCCTTCACCTGTGGGGACGACGACATCACACTATTCAGGACTTGGAAAGGAATAAACTGCATAGGAAGGAGGGATGGTGGAAGCCTTGTCTCCTCAGTAGTGAATGCCTCAGAGAAGAGGCAGACCAAGGAAGAATAAGGAAGTTGTGGAAAATAGAATCTTAGATGAGCCACGTGCATGATCGATCGTTGAAACATTACTTATGCGTGCCATCTGCTTGGAGCCTTTAGAATTCACTAGCCGAGAAATCAAGAGCAAGACGAGGAGGATGGATGCCTCAGGCTCAAATGATAAAGAGACAACTCAGCAGCTGAAGAAAACAAAGCTACCCATCGCCGAACTATACCAAGAAAATAGGGAGATGAGACAAAAAATGGTGACAAAGATCACGTAAGCATAAGCAGCACAAGGTCGCGAAAGGAATGTGACGTGGTTAAAACGACAACTTCAGGAGGCATAGGATACAATTGTACAGTTGCACGAAGCACAGTGGTTGTTAGAAGAAAGGAATGTCAAACACTCTAGAGAATGTGAAGCAGTCAAAGAGATATCTTGCACAACTCTCGCAAGTGAGAAAAAGAGAAAAGATTAGCCGAGTCCTTTATTGTATTTGCAAGCGGAAGGAAAATATTGATGACTTTTTAAGGAAACATTGCCCGAGACATTTTTCCATTTTCATAGCGGTCGTGACTCTCTACCTCCACTTTCCATGCAAATTTCCCCCCAGCGCATGAGCGTGCAGAATAAAATCAAAGATATTACAAAAGATAGTCGGACTCTGACAAACGCTTGTCCCCCCAGATACCTAATTGACAAACTGAATCCCCATGGAAAATTAAAATGATCATGATGTAGCCAGATGGATGTTTGTCTATTTTTTGAAAAAATTCATACGAACAGTTTTGTAACGCAGAAATAGTCAATTCCTTAGTTTGTAGAGATAACAGTTAGAAGAGTAGGGTAGCCCAAGTGGTGCCCTGATTTATATATTTTGTTTTTTTGATGTAAGCCGTGTTGGTTGGAAAATTTAGTACAGAAAATAACTATTGTATGTAATTTGAGTTCGACTGAAGCTTAATGAAAAATTCCTATAGCTTTGATGAAAAGATTTTAATTGTAGCAATCGGATGTATTGTGCCTATTTCTTTGTGTACATGCTTCTTGTCATCTTTATTCATATCGTTTTCTATCTATTTTGGAACAAATTTTCAAACCTGTGGATTCGCTACACAACGCCCCTTGTTCGCACCACTTAGACAAAATGTTTTCTTCTAAAATTTAACTTCAAATTCACCCACAGCAGTGCTCCGAGTTACTTCCTGTGTTTTCTCCCCACCACACATTACGATTTTGCACTGAAGATTGTTTCTCTCCTAGCCTTATCCTCTCATATTCAGTCACTGAGTCATTTGTTTCTGTCATTTTATCAAATCGACTCGATAGCCCAAGTCTTACTTTCTTACACCAATATAACCAGAACCCATTATATCAAAGGTGTTAAATCTAGCCAATGTTTTAAGAATCATATCCCGTGCGGAGATCGCACCTCCTGAGAGAGCCCTCTCCAGATATGAAAGGCTAGTTTTGGGTTTCAAAGTTGGTTGAAAAAGTTGTCTCTGTCATCTATTTATCAGCTGAAACAATTTACAGAGTGCTAACATTCCGGCGTCATTGTCGGGGATGAAATTGAATAGATTTTTCCCTAGGAGAATGAATAACGTTGTAGTTTGACCCCTGAGGGTAATAGAGGGACAAACATTTGCACTGGCTGAAACCTTTACCCTGACGACTCCAGTCAAAAAAATCTAGTAGCCCCAAGTAGCGCAGTTTAGGAACCCTGGATCCAAAGACAATCTATACCAGAGAAAATCCTGGCCCAAACCCCACAGAGCCAGTGTATAAGCCCGAGAAAATTCTGCGTAGGACCAGAGAGCAAGCATCAGACCTATTATATTACCTGGACAAAATTTTGTCCTTACCAAAATATGGCAAGAAAAGCATCGATGACCTTGAGATTTATACATTGTTTGAGCAAACCATGTTCAGTTCTAAGTCAGAAACCAACTTGGACGAGATATTTTTTGACCAGAAGAGATTCCAAGCTTTGATATTTAGTAATATCCCTCAAACCTAAAATCCTCCTAGAGCCATGGCTGCCAGATTTGCTCCTCTCATTATGCCATCCCAACTACATGACTTGCCTCAGAATTACAACCAAAAGATTAAGCTCTATGATGTTTAAGGGAACATTTCAGCCTAGAAGCATCTGGATTGGTTCAATGACTTCGTCGACCTGGAGGAGGTAGACTATGCAGATAGGAAAATGAGGTTGTTTACGCAGAGTTTTGCAGGGGAGGAGGGAAAGTGGTTTAAATCCCTGCAACCAGCAACTATTCAGGACTTCACCACATTCAAAACAGACTTCATTAACAGATGAGGAGATAATAAGAACCCCTTGCAGTTGTTAACACAGTACAATAATATGAAGAAGGCGTTGGAAGAGCAGGTGCAAGAATTCTCATCCCGATTCATGAAGGTCTATAAATATATTCTCGCAGAAGTCCAACCACCTCCCATGGTTGCGCATATGCAATATGATGACTCCTTCGACAACGATTTCACCTTGTTGTTGAGAGAAATAATATCAGCAAGTCCATACGCGATAATGAGCAATGCAATCGAAGTCGAGGTAAATATGATGGCCTTGGGGAAGATCAAATAGAGATTCAATAGAGGCGATAAGAGGCCCCAAGGATACGCGCAACCATCAACATCAATATCCACAAAAAAAAAGTTTGACTTAATGATGAGAACCATGGAAAAGCTAATGGATAAAATGTATGTGGGAAACATACCCGTTACCTGGGAGAAGCAGGACCCCCAACCCCAAAATAAGAACCTCAAAAGGGTTCAAGTCCCTCATATCAGGCAAAGGGAACAAAGGGAGTAGAGATATCAAGGTGACCAATAAACCAAGCCTCTGCTCAAAAACAACTACGTGGATGAAGACTTTGATCAAATGTTCGAAGACAAAATGAATTATTGTGATGAAAAGAATCCACGTGTTTTTCTGACAAAGAGCGAACATGACTGGTACATGAGAAGAAATGATGGTTTCATGATGGAGACGAACGATGCATAGATTGGGGAAAATGATGACACGTTGTCCTGGAAAACAGAATAATTTAGAAAGGGTTATCATAATGCCATCATGCAATTCCAGAAGAAATGTAACTTCAGGAGAAAAGAAGCATCCACCGAGCCTCAACAAATGAATCCCATAAGGAAACCTCTGACGAAAAACCCTTCCACAAGCCGACCAAGGCTGGACATCATGAAAAAGGATGCGACGGAGAAGGAAAAATCGAAGGAGGAGGCCCCAAAGAAAACTCCCGAAACAAGTCGAGAAGCGGGTGGAAAAGAGGTAGACAAAGTCGGTCCTCCCTTTAACTTTGAACATGAAATGGATAAAATCAAAATCTCTGTCCCTTTCAACAAACTTATCCGAAAGGGTGAATACCGAGAGAAAATCATTAAAATGTTGAAAATGGGAGGGACCCCTGACACTTTGAATGTCCAAGATGATCACCCCGCTGTCCTATTTGGTATGCATGTTGAAGAGACAAGTGATACTAAGGATGTCCCTATGTTTTACGTTAGTCTGAAGGTTCATGACATGACCCTGCATAATGCCATGATCAATTCACGTGCATCGCACAACCTCATGCCAAAGGTGATCATGGACGAATTGGGTCTGGACGTCACCAGACCTTATAAGGACCTTTTCTCTTTTGACTCGATGAAAGTCAAGTGCCTAGGCCTCATTAAATACTTGGTCGTGTCACTGGCCCAGATCCCTTCGAAGAACATGGTGATGGACATGGTCGTGGAAGACATACCCCCAAAGTTTGGCATGTTGTTGTCCAGATCATGGGTTGCAAAGTTAAAAGGGACCCTACAAATGGACATGTCATACACCACCATTCTGATCTTTGTCCAGGAAAAACAGTTATATAGAGAATTTCTACTAAAGTACATGGTGAGCAGCAAGACGCAACCAAATAACCATCCCATATACTCCATCGACACTGAGGTTGGCTCTTCTATATTCTACAATGACCTGAGTTTTGAAGAAGAAGAGTCAACAACCATCATGGCAGTTGATGAGGAAACCACATGGAAAGCAGCAGAGTGCACCGACTCGAGGGACCACATCGAAAATGAGACATGGAATATGAGTTTCGATGGCATGGTCAGTAAATAAGGGGTTGGGTCCAGCGTATGGGAAACCCCCCCAAAGGTGGGCACAAAGTTGCACTCATACAAGCTTGTGTTCAAATGCACCAACAACATGGTTGAGTATGAGGCACTGATTATGGGCTTGAAGGTGTTGAAATAATTAGGTGCAAAAAGGATAATAGTGCACAGAGACTCCGAACTGGTCATAAACTAGGTCAATGGCATATATAAGACAAAGCACCCCAGGCTGAGAGCGTACAGGAACTTGGCGCTGGACCTCCTCAAGGAATTTTTAGAGTATGATATATTTGTTATCCCAAGGGAGAATAATCAAATCGTCGATGCATTGGACGCCTCAGCCTCAGTTTTCAAAATACCTATCTTCCCAAACAAAAAATGTGATATTGAATTCAAACACAGGCCGACAGTGCATGATAATATCAAATACTCACAGGTGTTTGAGGATGACAAGAAGGTAGAAAGTTTTCTTCAAATGAGCGACGAGTTCGCTAACATAAAAATTGATGACGAATGATGTTGCGATGAAGATGGGAGCATGGATGCGTGCAGTAATGACGACCCTTTCCAGAACCAGATCACGGGAAGGGACATAATACAACTGAAAATTAACATCATTATGAAGGGGTTAGTACCACTGGAAAAGTTGTTTGACGAAAATGACGTGGCTAAGAACCCCAAGATCATTGTGAACGAAGAGGACATGGAGGACTGCAACATCGGGACTGAGTAGAAATTGAAAATGATCAATTTATCAAAAACGCTCAGCCCATAGGTCAAGCAAGACTATATCAAGCTCATGAAGGAGTTCCCCGATGTTTTTGCATGGATCTATGATGATTTGAAGGTGTATGACACTAATGTGATCCAGCATGTTATCCCTCTCAAGGAAGATCAGAAACCTTTCAAATAGAAGCTGAGATGGATAAACCCCCTATAACTCTCATTGATCGATAAAGAGGTAAAGAAACTTTTTGACATTAAGATTATTGTTTCTTTGTGATTCTCCAAGTTGGTATCTAATTTGGTGCCCATAAGAAAGAAGAGCGGAGAGATAAGACTGTGTGTAGACTTTTGAAATATAAACAAAGTGTCCCTCAAGGATCACTACCCTTTTCCCAAAATGGACTATATCCTGCAAAAGGTGGTGGGGTCCCAGAAAATTTCCATGCTGGATGGTTTTTCAGGGTATAATCAGATCATGGTCCACCCAGATGACAGAGAAAAAACAACTTTCACAACTCCATGGGGGACGTTCATGTACGCCAAGATGCCTTTTGGCCGGATGAATGTTGGAGCCACTTTCCAGAGGGAAATGGACATCGCGTTTGTTGACAAAAAGGACAGGTTCATTATGATCTATCTGGATGACATCACGGTGTACTTTTCCTCCAACAAACAACACCTCAAGCATTTGAAGAAATTTTTCCAGAAGTGCAGGAAGTTCGGCATATCACTAAATCCAAAGAAATCACATTTCAGGGTGCAAGAAGGGAAGATGTTGGGACATATTATCTCAAGGGAAGGAATTAATATAGACCCCAACAAGGTTGAAGGAATCCTAAAGATCGACACTCCGTGCAATAAAAAATAAGTGCAATCCTTCCTGGGAAAAGTAAACTTCTTGAGGATATTCATCCCAAATATGGCAAAGATTATAAAGCATATCACCTGCATGCTCAGGAAGGGAAATGAGATCAATTGGAACTCGGAGGCCAAGAAATCATTTGAAGATATCAAGGTGGAATTGACTAAAGAACCTATGCTATCTAGTCCAGATTTCACGAAGGATTTCATTTGCCTCAGAGCACACGATTTTCGGCGTGTTGTTACAGAAAGACGAACAAGACTTCGAGAAGCCTATAGATTCTTTTAGCAAGACACTACAGGATTCTCCACTAAAGTACAAAATCATGGAAAAACAAGTGTATGCTTTAGTGAAGGCCTTGAAGGAGTTCAGAATGTACATATTTCATTCCCACGTCATTGCTTATGTTCCCAACAACTCAATAAAGGATATCCTGACAAAGCCGAACCCCAAAGGAAGAAGAGGTAAATGGATAACGACCATGTTGGAATATGACCTAGAGATAAATCCTATGAAATTAATTAAGGGTTAGGGTCTTGTGAAGCTAATGGCGCAGTGAGACTGTCACGCGGTGGGAATTAATTTCATCGTTGATATGTCAGAGAGTCCTCAGGAAGAAACGACTGTGCAGATGTCCCAAGAGTTTTTTAATTCTCCATGGTATGCTAATATCATCTATGTGTTGAAGAATATCCAGGCCTCTCTGGACATTAGTAATACTAATGCCATATTTCTCAAGCTTAAAGAAGTTAAGTTATGCATCCTGGACAACTCAGTCTACTGGAAATATCCCAGGGGAATGTTTTTGAGCTGTTTACTGGAGAATGATGCGAAGAGAGCTGCAAAATAATTTCACAAAGGAAACTGCGGGGGTCACCATTACTGGAAAAACACCATGCAAAAAATCCTAAGGGCAAGGTACTATTGTCCTATGATCTTCACAGACGTGTACAAATAAATCTCTAGCTTCCACAAATGTTATATTTTTTATGAGAGTAAAAAGAAGCAACCCCTTCCACTAAAGTCGATCTCAGTCGAGGCACCATTCATGCAGTGGGGTTTGGATTTCATAGGGGAAATAAATCCTCCATCCTCGGCATAGCACAAATGGATACTCACAGCCACTGACTACTTAACAAAATGGATAGAAGTGATCCCCATGAAACATGCTACCAACACAGTCATCATCCAATTCCTGGAGACAAACATCTTGTCGCAGTTCGGGTGTCCCATCAAGATCATAACAGATAATGCAGCTACATTCAAGTCTAAGAGGATGGAAAAAAAATCAGGATTACAATATAGCCCTAGGGAATTATACGGTGTACTACCCACAAGGAAACGGGTTAGAGGAATCCTTGAAAAAATCCTAACCAGGATCATCAAAAGGATATTGTAGGATAATAAGAAATCTTCACATAAAAACATTGTCTACAGACTATGGGCAGATCGGGTTACCACCAAGAAGTCCATTTCAATGTCGCCCTTCTAGATTGTATATGGAGTAGACGCCATTTTCCCTACTACACTGGGGCTGCCCATCAGAAAATTGTTGCAAGAGCTGGAGGTCAAGCCAAATGACACGCAGAGAATAATAAACCAGTTGGTTCACACACAACAGATGAGGGAACAAGTGTACCATCAATCACAACTCTTCTAGGAAAAGATGAAGAAATATTTTGACAAGTGTTCCAAGCCTGAGGATTTCTAATTGGGTGATATAGTGTTGAGATGGGACGCAAGAAATGAGGACAAAGGAAAGAACAAAAAGTTTGATAACTTGTGGACAGGTCCATTCAGAATCACTGCACATCAAGGAAATAATGCTTATTTTCTAGAAGAACTAAATGGTGAATTCATTGGTTGGGGACCTATAAACGGAAGGTTCCTCAAACATTATCTGATGAAATAAATTCCATTTAAGTCATCTGTCATTGTAAATAGTCATTTTATTTTTGTGTCAAGTTAGTAGGTCAACAAAAAATTGAAGCCCGAAGAGAAGGCCCTGAGTTTTATGCTGAGTCTTTTTAGAAACTACGTCGATACATTTAGGTTGTGTCCTCTTTTTCATATTGCAATGTCGAAGAGCCGAAATAAGGCCCAATGTTCAGGCACCTGGTCTATTTCTCTTTTTTACCTTGCAGGGAGGATAACATCCCCGTTGTATCCAGATGTTAGCATCGCCATTTTTCTTTATGTTTAGAGTCGGTTCCAGTCTAGTAATGGCCCATGTGTCCAAAAATGTGAATTCAAGTACATAGAAATGAAAGGGTCGAAGTCAATAAGTGGTCAATTGGAACTTGGACACGGGAATGGATGCTAGAGTCAAAAACATGCGTAAACAGTATGGGTATGTCATTTCTAGAAGGTCGGGTACCGTCAAAATTAGTCTCTACGTGCCTCAGGTCGAGTGAAGTAGTTAATGGAAGTCGTGTCAGTAAGTGATGTAACTATTATCAGTCCATCATGAGAGCCGAAGGAATGAAAAATCACAGCGTTCGTATCGTTTATGCTCTGCAACCCTTATCACATGTACTTTACACGTGGGGATGTGTTATGGAAAATCTGCATCTCTACTCAAAACATCTAGTCGCCATAAATTCATTATTCTTTGGCACAATTCTTTTCTCCACTCGATCGGTTATAAATCCTAGAGTTTCTTCACCCAGGACATTCACGAATTAAAATTCAAGATCTATTTGTATTTTTTCTCACAAGCCAAGGTCGATCGAATTCTCCATATTGGGCATCCGCTCGATACATTGTGTGCAAGACAGATATCGGTTGTGCCATGGAAACCTCTTAGAACATGAAGAATCGTACATGCAGTGGCAGGATCACCAGACCCGAGCCCAAGATCAATTGGGATTCATTTTCATTCAGAACAAGTATCCCCAAAGATGAAAGGGATATTTTTCCTTCACCTACGGGGACAACGACATCACACTGCTCAGGACTTGGAAAGGAAGAAACTACACATGAAGGAAGGACGGTGGAAGCCTTTTCTCCTCAATAGAAAATTCCTCAGAGAAGAGGTAGACCAAGGAAGAAAAAGGAAGTTGTGGAAACTCGAATCTCAGATGAGCCGCGCACACAATCGATCGCTGAAAAATTACTTATGCACGTCATCCACCTGGAGCCTTTGGAAGGCACCAGCTGAGAAAGCAAGAGCAGGACGAGGAGGACGGATTCCTCAGGCACAAATTATAAATAGACATCTCAGCAGTTGAATCAAGCAAAGCTAGCCATCACCGAATTGTACCAAGAAAATAGGGAGCTGAGACAACAGTTGGCAACAAAGATCATGGAAGCATCAGTGGCACAAGGTCGCAAAGGGAACGTGACGTGGTTAAAAATATATCTCTGGGAGGCGCAAGATACAATTGTACAGCTATGTGAAGCACAACAGCTGTCAGAAGAAAGGAATTACAGAAACTCTAGAGATTGTGAAGTGGACAAAGAGATAGCTCGCACAGCTCTCGCCAGCGAGAAAAATAAACAAGATTAGCCGATTCCTTTCTTGTATTCGCAAGCGGAAGGAAAATCTTGATCATTTTTTAAGGAAACATAGCCCAATAAATTTTTCTATTTGCATAATAGTCGTGATTTTCTACCTCCACTTTCCATGCACATTTCCCCCCAGCACATGAGCGTGTGGCAGAAAATCAAATCCGTTACAGCAGACAATAGGACTCTAACAAATGCTTGTCCCCCCAGATACTCGATCAACAAACTGAATCCCCGTGGCAGATTACAACGATCATGATGTATCCATATGGATCTTTGTCTATTTTTGGAAAAAATTCTTATGAAGAGTTTTGTAATGCAGAAACAATCGGTTCCTTAGTTTGTAGATATAGCAGTTAGAAGAGTAGGGTAGCCCAAGAAACGCCCTCATTTATATATTTAATTTTTTTGATGTAAGCCAGGTTGGTTGGCAAATTCAGTATAGACAATCACTATTGTATGTAATTTGAGTTTGACCGAAGCTTAATGAAAAAGTCATATAGCTTTGATGAAAAGATTCTAATTGTAGCAATCGGATGTATTGTGCCTCTTTCTTTGCGTACGTGCTTCCTGTTATCTTTATTCATATATTTTTCTGTCTATTTCGGAACGAATTTTCAAACCTATGGATTTGTTGCACAGCGCCCCTTGTTTGTGCCACTTAGACAAAACATTTTCTACTAAAATTTAACTTTGAATTCCCCTGCAACAGTGCTCCAAGTTACTTCCTGTGTTTTCTCCCTGCCACACATTACGATTTTGCACTGAAGATTGTTTCTCTCTTAGCCTTATCCTCTCAAGTTCAGTCACCGAGTCATTTGTTTCTGTAACTTTCTCGAATCGACTCCATATACCAAGTCTTACTTTCTTACACCAATATAACCAAAACCCATTATATCAAAGGTGTTAAATCTAGCCATTGTTTTAAGAGCCATATCCCACGCGGATATCACGCCTCCCGAGAGAGCCCTCTCCATATTTGAAAGGCTAGTTTCGGGTCTCAAAGTTGGTTGAAAATTTTACCTCGTCATTTTTTTATCATCCGAACTGACTTATAGAGTCCTAACAGGAAGGTCTGTCATAATTTTTTAAGTATACTCTGAAACTAAATTCTTTCCGATTTTAAAATACACCTTCGCCTATAGGGAATATTTTATAGGGATTTTGATTTTTAGGGATCGACCTTGAGAAAATTGGTCAAATTAAAATATGATAGAAGAGATAAAGTTATTAGGATTATCCTGAACATACTTTCTTTCAGTTAAAATCAAAGGAACATAAATATTTTCGCCTGATCTGACTTCGGTGATATGTTCTTAAGTTTTCAAAGTCAAGGTATAATTCTTTATTTCTATGAAGACCCGGAGAAGGTAGCGAAAATTGGAAAGGAATAAAAGCTCAGGGATAGGAAAAATAAAACAGAATGATGATTTAGAGGTCCAAGCACAAGAGAATCTCATTCCGACACAAGTTTTTTTATTGATTCTTTAACTTCCTTTCAAGCCCCTTTTTTATTCTTATTTTCCTTTTCTTTTTATTTCATTCAGAGAAGGCTTCAAAATTAAGTTGTAATTTTATAATTCTTTGATCTTTGATCAAGTGAAAATATCTACAAGAGTGAAACCTCCTTTACACCTGATAATATTTCCTTTAAAATTTTAGTTTGAATTGATGGGGTAGGAGTTCATACCTTAAATTTCATTTTTATTTTCAATCAAGTAAATCATTTATTTATCACCTGTTTTGAGAGAAAGAGAATGGTTTTTGAAAAATGAGTGTCGGATTCCGATGTATCATTATCTCTCAACTATCAGTAAGTATTTTTCACAGGAACCAAAATAGGAAATGTCAAAAAATTATGCAGCATATAAATGATATCTGGTACATATGATTTTATATTTTTCTTTCAGGATATCAAGTAAAACTTGTTTATTTTGAGTAAAAGTAAAATTTGCATAATTTACGAAAGAAAAAATAAAATTGCAAATCGAAATAGGAAACCAAAAATGGTATATACAATGCGAATATGAAATATGACTTGCATAAAATGTTTTAGGTAACGCCCATTGATAGGAGCGTCGAGAGTTTTCCCATCGAGGTTTTCCAATAAAAATGATGTTTTTCCCTCAGCAGTTGCAATCCTTAATGGTTTGAACCAGAGATGGTCAAACTTGTCGTGTTTCCCCGCATATTCTTACCTAGCGTCCCACTTCAAAACTAGATCACCATGGAGAAACTCCCTATCTTTATCCTTTTTATCAAAAAGGGTCTTCATATTATCTTGGTACTTTTGAAGTTTGTTATTTAATTCAGCCCTATTTTGTTGGACTTCGATTATTTGATTCATCCTTCTTGTAATGTCGTTTGTCTCTTCACTTGCATCATGCCAGAGATTCATCACAGGAAGAGCGAGATTGATAGGAATTACGACGTCAGTACCATAAATGAATTGAAAAGGGGACATACCTATTGATTTCTTGGTGCCAATTTGATTCGCCCATAAGGCGTATTTCAAGTGAATGTGCCAAGCCTTCTTATTTTCTGTCAACACCTCTTTAATTATAGTCATTAGTATTTTGTTATATGATTCGGCCAACCCATTCCCCTAAGGATAATAGGTTGTAGAATTCCCTAACACAATGTTGTATTTTTGGCAGAAATTGACCATTATCATAGTTTGTAAAGCTTGGGCATTGTCAGTGACTATTTTCCGAGGACAACCAAATCTCAATAGGATGTTTTCTTCCAAGAAATTTATTACTACTGAATCCATAGAATTCTGAGTCGGAATAGATACTTATCATTTTTTGAAGTAATCGGTACCAGTTAAAATCCATCTATGTTGAGTTCTTGATTGCAGATGGATTTCTCTGATGAATTATAGACCCCATTGTTTAAAGGGAGCCTCTACTTTGACTGGGATTAAAGGTAGTGTAGGGAGATGTTTCTTACCAGAGAACAGTTGGCAAGAGTTGCAGGCTCTGACCTTGGCATTCACATCAGTAAATAAATTTGGCCAATAATATCCAGCCCTTAAAATATTGTACGTCGTTTCCCTCCAAGCGTGGTGTCCTCCACACACTCCTTCATTAAATTCATTTATGACGCTTTCTGTTTCGGGTTCTATTAAGAAACATAATAATAAACCTAGAGGATCATTCCAGTACAACTGGCCATCAATAATACAATATTTAACTAAGTGTAGCTTCAAATTTCTTTCTTTGGGCGGAGTCATGTCATTCAAGCACTGAAGGGTAAGGAGGTATGAAACAATGTTGCAATACCAAGAAGAGGAAGAAAACTTATCTTCAATATGAATCATAGGTTTTTGATCATCAGGCTCCTCTATATATGGGAGATATCTGTGTGATTCCAAGTGATTTATCCTAAGAAACCTGAAATTTGATTCATCTAATAATTTCGCTAGGCCTTGACCTTTGACTAGTTTGGTCGGCTTTACTTCTAGATCGAACTCCTGAATTTTAGCTAACCACTGTCCTCTCTTTCCATCACTGTCTGGTTGAACCAATATCTATTTGACAATGCTTGTTGGCACGTAAGCGATTATTTTGGAATGAAACACATATTTCCTAAAAGCTTTGAGATATTTCACCATTGCGTAAGCTTGTTTTTCAAGTATATCATATTTTAATTCTGCATTCCTGAAGCTTTTGCTGAATAAATATATTGGTTGCTCAAATCCCTCCTTGTTATTTTAAAGGAGTACCACTGCCATAGTATGTTCTGAAGCGAATGAGAATATCATGAATTCCTTTATATAGTCTAGACTTGCTAACACCGGTGCTTCCCCTATATATTTATTGATGTGCTCAAATGATGTTGTAGCTTCAGCATTCCATTTCACTTCGTTGTCTTTATTCAACACATATGTAATCATTTTAATTATTTCAACAAAATTGGGAATGAATCTTCTCAAAAAGTTGATCTTTCCTAAAAACGATTGAATTTATTTTATGTTCCTAGGAATATTAATTGTGTCTATAGACTCAACTCATTTAGGGTCAACCTTGATCCCTTCTTTTGACACTATATGACCCAAGAGATTACCTTCTTGCATAGCGAAATGTGATTTCTTAGGATTAAGAGACAAACCAATTTTTTTTCATTTTTCGAAGGTCTTGTTCAGGTGTAGTACATGTTCTGCATCAGAGTTAGAAAAAACCATCAAATCATCAAGATAAATAACAATGAATTTTTCTTTCTCACCAATGAATGTGATGTCCACCGCTCTCTATAAAGTATCCCCTGTATTCATCAAACCAAATGGAATTTTATCCTACATAAAAGTTCCCCACGAAGTGGTAAACGTAGTCTTTTATCTGTCATCTTCATGGACAACAATTTGATTGTATCCAGAAAAACCATCAATCGTGGACATCCTATTAGCCCCAACTACCTTTTCTAGAACATGATCCATTTTTGGGAGTGGGTAGTTGTCTTTGAGGGATGACTAGTTTAGGTTTCTGAAATATACACAGAGCCTTATTTAAACATTTTTCTTTCTGACGAGAACCAAATTCGCTACCCATTCGAAATACCTGAGCGGAACGATAATTTTTTCATCAAGAAGTTTCTTGAATTCCCTTTCTACACTGGCAAGAGGATGGGGTTTATCTGTCTGAGTTTCTATTTGAAAGGTTTAATACCATGTTTTAGAGGAATCTTATGTTCAATAACATAGGTATCATAAGTTTTTAGATCATCATAAGACCAAGAAAAAACATCTTTGTACTTTCTAAGCAACTCAGCGTACTTACTTTTCATTTGGGTCAGAAGGTATTTTGATATCTTGACGATTTTTGGATCTTCGTTAGTTCCTACATTACAATATTCAACTTCTTTAGGTTGAGGAAGTAAGGTAGACTTTAAAGGTACGTCATTATGGTCAAAAAATATTTCTAAAGCGATCAGGCCTCTGGGAATCTGGTTGTTCTTAAGCATAAGCATACGGTGATTTTCTATCTTGTCTTGGAATTTTTCTAGGGTTTCTCCTTCTTGCATAATCCAAGCAAGATCATTTTGGTTTTCCTGATCTATGTGAGTTTCAGAGAACTCATCAATCATCTCCATAAACTATTTAATTTGTTTTTCATCCTCGAACACTTTCCATTGTTGGATGTTGTTTGGGATCGAAGTTTTTTGTCTCATCTTGATGTGATATTTCAGTTTCAAGACAGTGGGTGGTACAAAGTTCGCAACAGCTTTGGCCAAGAATCATCTTGTTGGTTTTCCATTATGGGAATAGAGTGTATGTTGAAAGACGAGAATAAATTGTCTATAAGATATCAGGCACAATTATTGTATGATCTCAACCTTGGGTGTTTATCTTGATATTAATGCTTCACTTGTTTTACATTAAACTCTGCATCACCATAAACTATTAGATGCTCGTTTTTTAACTTCCTAACAGCTTCTAATCTTAAAACAAGAGCTTCATATTCACAAACATTATTCGTATAATTGATATCCCATTGTAACCTATAAGATAAGGGAATAACATATTGATCACCTGGTGCCATGAATAAAACTCCATCTCCTGCTCCTTTGCAGGAGGAGGCACCATCGAAGAACATTTTCCACATTCCTTCTCTACTATTTACATTTTTCTTTGTTATTTCTATTTTTTTTATTTTCTTCTTCTGTACATTCTTCAAAATCATCATCTATAGATAATATACAATTTCCTAAGTCTTGATCACCAAAATAGACTGGATAATTATTAAGGTTTTGGGGGTCACTTACAGTATACGCCAGTCTAGTTTCTCTGTACAATCATGTGAATTGTTCATCGAAAATCAGGATTGTAGCGTAATTCATGTCCATCTGAACTGATCCTCCCAATTTAGCACCCCAAGACCTAGATAGAAGCATGTCATACTTGGCAGGGATGTCAACAATGACCACATCCATAAGGATACTTTTTACAGGGACCAGAGCAAGATTTACTACCAAATCTTTAATCAAGCCAAGGCACTTAACTTTCCTAGAATCAAATGAGTACAAGTCTTTATAAGGTCTATTAATTTTGAGAACCAACTTCTCCATGATAATTTTAGGCATTAAATTATGAGAGGCCCCAGAATATAACATATAATTGTGAAGTAAATGGCCATGCATAGTTAGTGTAATATAAAATGGAGCAACAGAATCCTTAATTTTTTTGATGTGTGGACCAAACATGATCGTAGGTCTTTCATCCTCCATATTAATAGCATCTGCATGACAGTCAGCATCAGAAAAAAATTTCACTTTAGCAATTTGATTTTTATAAAATGGGTTTTTTGCAAGTTCAACCAGAGGCATGGGAATTTTAATTTTATTAAGTTAGTTTTCTAAAATGAAACCTCCAATTGTTTATTCAATTTCTCTGTTTGGAAATTTTGCTTCTGTATTCTCCGATTTTTTAGTTTGCGTTGTTTCGGTTTCAACTAGTTTTTTTCGAGCAGCTTGTGTTTTAGTTGTTGTTTTAGTAATTGTTTCCTCATTTGTTTTACTTCACGACAAAATATTTTTTGGTGGAACATTCATGGTATTTTTTTCTCTGGGCCTTAAATCGTACTTTTGTTGGAGTTTGACCAATATTGAGTCGGCGAACCCTTGATAGGAAGTGTCTACCAGATTATTAATGCTTTCCTCACTATTAAATAGGGATTCTAGGTCTAAGACTTCTCATAATCCTGCATGGTTAAATGTGGCTCCAGATCGTCATCGCTAAGTTTGTTCAGATCCTCTTCTAAATCCTCATAATTTTTCAAATCATCCCTTTGCATAAAATTTTCATTTTTAAATGGGGCTTGGATATTTTGATCTTCATTTTTTATTTGTATCTGTTGCATCTGGGGGTTAGGGTTTCTCTTGAAATGATTCCCAATGTAATTATCAGGTTTGGATTGATATAATTCCATTCTGGATATCTTATTTGACAAATTAAACCTCTACAACAACATTCAACTATACAAATAGAGATTCGTGTGCATCAATATAGGCATAGAAAGTAACATTAACCAAATATATCACAAAATGAATTGCACAACAAATATATCAGCATTTAACGCAAATCAACATAGCAAATAGAACACTTATCTTATAAAATGTGCAACGTGTTGAAAAGGACAAATGTTCCTCCCAAACATATCCTTGTTGTTCCAATTCTCAACAGAAAGACACCCCCAAGTTGGGGCTATGAATCCACAAGATATGGTGGTCCCTAATATTGGATAATGTCTTCCTCTCAACATTCAAAACTCACAGCTAATTCTAGTCCACCAGCTCTCTTCCCCTCAACCTACACAACCCAAGGGATGGAATCCCCCTTCACTACGCATAGTCCCTCGGGCCTTTCTTCTCCCCTCCAGGGCTTCCAACATAGGTTGGACAGGAATTCTACTTGTTGGGACCTTAGGAATTATATAGTTTCAACATGAATTCTCCCAGCAGCAAAACATGTGCTTCCTTGGACGAATTTCAAACAGAACTTCACTGACCTGCTCATAGCCTCTTTCTCCACAAAATTCCTACTCCAAACAGCTACCAAATGTTCCCACAATAGCTGCCTTCAAGCTTCAGCACTCAAAACTTCTTTGTTGGCCAGAAAACTCCATGTAAAAATTGCTCTCTATGCAAAAACGTGAATGTATAATTCTAGTCTCCTCCCCATACAAATTTCCTCCCTTTCTCTTGCTTGCTTGATTTTCACTCTTCCCCAACCAAACTTGGGTTCCTTAAACACACTTCTAACCATTTGGGCTTTTAAAAGCATCTTCCCATGAGGGATTTCACCATAAGGGGACCACTTTGATAACTTTATCCAAGAGCATATTCTCGTGGGGGATTGCACCATAAGGGGACCACTTTGGAGTTCATCCATTTGGTACTTCCTACATAGAATAATTCATGATAATTAACTAACTTGAACATGAAATCAATGATACAACTTACTTTTATATCAACCTTGACATCAATGAAAACACATCACTATGACACCACTTGATATAATCCCTTTGACATCAATGAAAACACAGTACAACAAGGATCAGGTACATACTTTTTTAATAAAGACACATGGAAAATGTTATGAATTCTCGTGGATGTAGGTAATACTAGCACGTATGCAATTGGTCCTAACTTTTATAAGACCTCAAAAGTCCCACAATATCTCGCTACCAACTTTGGGAAACTTCCCAATTTCAGCAAGCTTCTCTTGGTTTTATATTTTGAAAGCACATGCTCTCCCACTTTGACTTCTCTATGTGCTATCTTTTTATCAACATAGTTTTTTTGTGAAGATTGTGCAACTTTTAAATTTTCTCTTATTTTTACCATATGTTCTTCCATTTCCTTTAACAACTCTGGCCCAATCATAGCTATGTCTATTGGGTTATTTCAACTTACTGATCTATTGTATTTTCTTCCATATAATTCTTCAAATGATTTCATCTTCAATGATTCTTGATACCCATTATTTTCAGTGAAATCAACTAAATGGATATAGTTCTCCCACCTAGAAGGCTTGTCCATTACATACATCATCAACATATCTTCAATTTTCTGATTATTCCTTTCTATCTTCCCATCTGAATTTGGGTGATATGTTATGTTGAAATTCAAATTGGTCCCAAATCCCTTAAACAACCCCTTCCAAAAACTATAAGTGAACTTGGGATCTCAATCTGACATTATTTCCTTAGGCACACCATGTAGCCTATTAATTTCTCACGTAAATTTATGCAATATTGGCTTCCTTATGAGTCGCTTTTACCAAAATTAAATGTGCAACCTCCGTAAGATTGTCCACCGGTACCATGATGGAATCATGTTTCCTTGATGTCATGCGAAGTGTGGTATTGAAATCGATAGTAACTTTCCATTCCCATTCAGGAATGGGAAATGGTTGTAGAAACCTCGCTAGATGTCTACGCTTAGCCTTTACCTTCTGACATTCCATGCATCTATTCAAATAATCAGTGACATCTTTTTTCATGCCAGGACAAAAATATTGGCCTCTTACAGTTGTAATAGTTTTTTGATATCCTGGGTATCCAATGTATCTCCTTTAGAACTAAATTTATCAATTCCTAAGAATTGGGAACATAAAATTTGTTATGAAATAAGAGGATTCCATCCTCTTCCAGCTTGCAATCCTTATATTTATGTTGTATATCATTCTACTATAAATTTTCTTTAACTTTCTCATAATGTTAATATGTTATTATAGCCTCTAGAATTCTATCTTTTAAATTTTTCATGTGCATACTAATGGTTGTAGCATGCATTTTATGCTCCCTTATGTTGAGTGCATTAGCCACCTTATTATCTTTTACATTTATTTGCTTAATATTAAAGTTATATTCACTAAGAAATTCCATCCATCTAGTTTGTCTAGCATTTAGTGTTGGTTGTTCAAACAAATATTTCAGACCACTACGGTCTATCCTTAATTCAAATTTTCTTCCCATAAGGTAATGCTTCCACATTCTTAAGGCATGTACTATGGCTGCCAATTGTAAGTCATGGATGGAATAATTTATTTTATGCTCCTTTAGTTTTTTGGACTCATAACAAATTACAAGCTCATTTTGAATAAGAACTCCATCGATCCCTTCCTTGTATACATCTATGCACACAATGTAATCCTCATCTGGATCTACAATTTTCAAAATAGGTGCACTAGTTAACAAATTCTTTAAGCACTGGAAATTATCTTCACACTTAGTACTCAATTCCAACTTTACTCCTTTGTTTTTCAAAGATGTTATTGGGTGTGCAATTTTGGAGAATACCGCAACGAATCTCCTATAGTAACCAGCTAGACCCATAAATTAGCTAACCTATGAAATGCTTGTTGGCACTGGCCAACTCTTGAGTGCTTCAATCTTTTCTAGACCTATTTCTATGCCCTTTTCTGAAACAATGTGACCAAAACAATGGATATATTTTTTAATAGAAAGTGCATTTACTCAATTTGGCATACAATTAGTGCTCTCTCAACACTTGCAGCACCATCCTCAAATGCTTCTCATGTTCCTACTCTGTATTGGAATAGATGATAATAGCATCCAAGAATACAATGAAAAACTTGTCCAAGAAATATTTGAACACCCCATTCATCAGACACATAAATGTAGTTGGTGCATTTTCAACCCAAAATTCACCACTACAAACTCATAGTGTCCATACCTTGTTCGAAAGGCAAGTTGTTTTGCTAGTATCGTCTTCCTTGATTATCACTTGATGATAGTTTGATCTCAAGTAAATCTTGAAGAATATATTTGTTTATTTTAGATGATCAAAAAGATCATCAATCTTTGGCAAAGGATATGTATTCTTGACTGTAACCTTGTTCAATTGTCTAAATTCAATACATAACCTCACCATTCCATCTTTCTTCTTGAAAAAAAGAATTTTGGCACCCCAAGGAGAAATAATTGGGTGTATGTATCATTTATTTATCAACTCTTCTAGCTGCATTTTAAATTCCTTTATCTCTGGCGTGATCATTCTATAGGGTGATCAGGGGATCAAATTTTGCTCAAAAATTCAAATTTCTCATAATCACTTCAAATCGAACGAGATCGTAGGCCTCATCGTTACGAACCCAATGCAACTCGTTTGGGTTCAAACAGAAATCAGGAGCGAGAGATATTGCGATCTGTTTGAATCGTCAAACAAGCAAAAAAAAATGGACGATGACTGTGCAGTCCGTACAGTCCATACAGGCTGACATGGCAAAGACTGTACGCTAACGTGGCAGAGGTGACGTGGTAGTTTTGGATTGGCTGACAGTTGGATGAATCATGTTTCGACACGTGGTAGTTTTTGGTCTGTGGTTGAGTGCCACGTGGCCCAGTCATGGGCTGCCACGTGGCACCATTGTATTGGGTATTGGTTCAAAACTATATGGAGTCCGTGGGATTCAAACCCTAGACCTCCCCCAATGGTCAAAGCCTTTGCAAAGTCTGCCCTGCCAATGGGCCACGCATTGTTCCTTATTTGATATATGTGTTGTATTGTATTTGAATTCATGTAATGTTGCATACGGTGGAGGGTCGGGTCGGGGCTTAGCCCCGACCTGCGGTCGTATTGCTTTATACATATGACCATACCATATCGCATGCGCAAGAGTTTTGTATTACAAATGGAGCTAGCCCCCGGTTTCGCATGTGACCATATCATATGCAATAGTTGTCGTGCGTTTTGGTTTTAATTTGCGGTTTGAATGGTTGAATGACCCGTCACTTGTTATGTTTCTATTTGCCTTTGAACATAGCCCCTTTTTCTGATAGCGCGCGGTCGTATGGACGACCCATGTGCCCACGAGTTTGGTGGTTAGGGGCTGGCGTGCCCATAACCGTCCTACAGTTCACACCGTTTTTTCGGTTGCATTCGATGCCAGGTTTTTACGCTTTAAACGGCGCATGTGCTAGGTTGAATGTACAAGGGTGCAATTTGTAGATGCAGAGACAGGAAGCTTGAAGGGGGGACTTCCAGGAAGCCTAACTTCTTCGTTTTTTGGCCAAACAAGGTGCCGAAAAATCCTAGCTAGGGTTTTTGGACGCTCTGAAGCCATTGGAGCAGTCTGTTGGTCATTTGGAGCATTGTAAAGCACGTTTTTTAGAACTTTTAGCAAATAATACTAATGATCCATTGGAAGTTGGACCAGGAGATGTAGCCCAAGAGAGGGGTGAACTCCTTTATCATTTGTTGTGTTATGTGTTTATGTTCATTGATTATGTTGTTGTTTATTTGCATCTTAATGATTAAATCCTATTAATGATGTGTTGCAAAATTGATCCATTTGTTTTTAACACATAAAATTTTACTTGCAAATATTTTCAAGATTACAAGTCTTCTTCATTTTTAGACCAAGTTGGTATCAGAGAAATAGTTTTTGAAGACTTGACTATTTGCAAGTGTTTTGTTTTGTGATGCTCACAAGGTTGAAACTCACAAGAGGAGAAGGTCAACTTGTGGAGCCAAGTTCTCATCCTTCAAGGAGGAAGCATATACAATCACCGCAAGTTTCAAGGAGGCATTCACCAAGTATGGTTCATGAAGAAAGTCATGAACATGTTCCTGCAGAAGATGAAGATCTCAGAAAGTATGTCATGGAAATGAGAGAGGTGATGAAGATCTTGATGGAAAGGAATATAGGGTTGCAAGGTGAAGGCTCCAACCCTTCAAAGCATAAGGGAGACAGTGGTGATAAAACTCCAAATGGAAATGGAGGGAATGATGCTTCTCCACCACCCTCTCCTCCATCTTCTTCTTCTTCTTCTTCTTCTACCAATTCAAGAC
>ML829301.1:30346-63785 GCA_009831015.1 Picea engelmannii | reverse complement strand
TGGAGCCTGTGTAACTGGAAGTTGGTGCTTCCATCCAATTGGTGCTGGAACATTAGGGGAGTTGGTGCTTCCTTCTAGTGGGTGCTAGAGAAACAAGAGAGTCGGTGCTCTCAAACAAGTTGCAGCTTGTAAAACAGAGGTAGAAGCCTCACATTGAGTTGGTTCTCAATTATAGATGATGTACAGAACTTAAAAGACTGCCTATCATTTTGAAGAAGAAGAGGTTTTCTCCCTTTATGGGTTTCCTCGTGAAAATCTGTCTCTGTGTATATCTTATGTGTGACTGATGCTCATTACTTTTATTTTCCATATGCTGTATAATGTTGATGATCACTTGAAGAAAGATTAAGAATGTATTAATAGACTTAAAAAAATTTAAGCACAATAACAACTGATTCACNTCAGTTGTCTTAGTAATTTCAACAGGTCTCTAGTTTCAGGGTAAAGTGGAACATTTTGTTACCCCTTGGTTTCCAATTTTGAGATTTTGATCCTTCCACTATGTCTATAACAAAGGTTCTAGTTTGGGTTTGATTTCCAAATCTACCCCTTCATTTTTGGCATTGAAAATTTCTTTAGGATATTATAAATTCTTTGGGAACTTACATCAAAACAACTCTAGATCAAATTAAACTAGGTCTTTTCACATATGTAGAATATGTGTTGAGACTGACATCAATACAGGACTACCAAATAAAATGATATTATTTAACGAGGTGTTTTTCATTAGGTTCAGACTCTTGATTATGGAAATACGACATTTCGGTGTTGGTTTGTCAACAACTAGTGCATCTCTAGGTTTCATGTTCTGATGCATGATCCTCTTCAAGAAAGAACAAAGTACATAAAACCATATAAAAAATATGACAAGAATGTGAACTGCTAGATCCAGAGAATGTAGAAGATCCGCATGACATAACTCAAAACTCCACAGGTTAAAAAATAGAGAACACTCTTGGTCCAAAATTGATGAATGAGAAAAAAGAAAATGACATGAATCCCTTGCATATGGTAGTTACAAATGAAGTCCCATCAGGGTGGATGAAGAGAACACGGGGTCTCCGCTTAGTGAATGTTTGGCATAGAAAGTGCGTCCAATGATAAATACCTCCCAAAATCCTTTTGTTGAACCCCGCTCCCAATACATCTTTCCAACAAAAAAAAATCCCTATTTTTACTAGATATCCCTTATTTTTACTAGATACACCTTTTTATATACCCCTTAATACCTATTAAACTCTCTCTACCTTGCATCCCCCAATACTCTATTTTTGACAATTTTGAATGAACTTGATAAAATATCAACAAGGTGAAGCCTCTATAAAAGAGAATATATGAATCTAAAATTCCTTATTTTGATAAGCATTTGGCACAATTTTACATTTGATTTCTACTTCAAATCTAAACCTTCTTATTTTTTATTTATCTTTAGTCAATGTGGAACCTTCTTCAAGGTTGTGGATAGAGATTGAATAAAAGAAAGGAAAAAAATATATGATTGAGGATTATTTTTTCATGGGGAAAAATGAAAATTTCATTAATTTGTAATATTATCATATATATTTTTGAAGGAAGGATGATATCTTCCTAGTTCTTATGAAATGCTCTTATAACATCTGCAAAATATAACCTTTTTTTTTTAATGAATAAGACGATACTATTTTCTCTATAAAAAAAAATTAACCATATTAGAAAATTTTATCTTAAAAAAGTGTAAAAGTATATATATTTTTAATATTTTAACTTAAAAAAATAAAAATTAAATTTAAATATTTAATTCTTTATATTTTTATAAAATCTAGTATAATTTTTTTTTAAATTTAAATCTTTATTGAGAAATTTTAAACAATTATATGAATATTTAAATTTGAAAGCATTTAAAAATAAAATATTTTTCAGATTTTTTTGAAGATAAATGTATAATAATTAGAAATTGAAAATCTATTGTTAGGGATAGAGACGAGAAGGATAATAATAAATAGGAATTTGGGACACTCGAGATCCTTTTTTGGAACTGTCATGGCTTTCCATGGCGCAAAGGTCCTATGATAAGTTGTATCCAGAGTGATATTGATATTATTTGTCTGGTTGAAACTTGGGAGCATGAGGAGTCTAAGGTCCCTAACATATAAGGATTTGTCTTGTGGTCAGCATGGAACAAAAAATCCCACCGTAGAGGGATATGATGCATAGCTTGTTATATTAGAAAGATAATTTCTCCTCACATTCAAGTTCATAAAATCGACCCTCTCAATCAGTACATTTGGATAGAAATTTTAGACACCAATGCTAAGAAGATGCATATAGCAATTTGCTATTTTGCACCTATTAATTCTACTTTTTATAAGAAAAACAATCTAGATAGAAATTGTCCCTATAATAATTTAGAACAAGATATTTATAGTTTGAAAAATGAAGGTAATATCCTCTTGCTAGGAGACTTTAATGCTATGACTGCAACTAAACAAGCTACTCTTTTAAGCACTGATTCCAACCATAATCCTTTATGGCTAGATGGGGACCTTGTTTTTATAGATACAAAAGAAATTCTGAAGACCTAATTAAGAATTTGTTTGGTACATAGTTGGTCAAGCTCTGCAGCTCTCAAGACCTAATAATTTACAATGGAGTAATGAAGTGGCCAAACTCCAACTAGATGACTTGTATTCATGGGCTAGGTAGTAGCGTCATAGATTATGTGATATCCGATATCCCTATTTCCAACCAAATAACAAATTTTGAGCTTTTAAATGACCATGAGCCAAACTCTGATCATAAACCTTTAACCCTAACTCTAAACTTTACCATGCACATGAGTGTCATTGAAGAGAATTCTGATAATCAAAGGAATTTGCGCTTTGACAAAAGTAAATTTGACCTTTTCTTAAAGGATTTAAATAGTAAATTAAATCTCCTAACTTATAAGGACAACATTGAAGAACTCTATCATAAATTTACAACTACCCTTTCCACTTCTATTAACAAGTTCTCTTTCGAGGTGTCCTATAAAAAGAATAATAGAACGACCAAATCTTGGTATCATAAAGAATGTAAAATAGTTGGGAAATCCATTAGGGATGTTTCTAATGAGTCCTTAAAACTTGATAAGATCAATACGTACAAATCCCTAATTAAAAGGAAAAAAAGGTACTATATCAATAAAAGGCAAGAGCAACTTTCACAACTATATAAACTGGATCCTAAGAATTTTTGGAGCCAAATTATAAACCGCGATACTATAGAAAATAATAGGATTCCCTTAAGGGATTGGAATTCCTACCTTAAAACTCTTTACGAGTTCCCTAATTCCATGGACACCATTCCTATTGTCCCTACAAAAGATGCAATTTTTTCTTTATATGACATAGAGTTCGGGGTTAAGTAGCTTTCAAATGGGAAAGCTAAGGACATTGAATGCTACCAAATTGAAATTTTTGAAATCAGAGGGCCTATCCTTATCCCTCACATACACAAGCTCTTCAATTTAGCAGTCAAGAAGGGATTCCCTAAACCCTAGATGCAAAGCCTCATTGTTCTTATTTTTAAAAATGGGGATAGAAACATTCCCTCTAATTATAGGACCACTATGGTTAGCCCGATTTTAGCCAAGATTTATGGAATTATGTTGGAAAAGAAGATTAGCCTTTGGCTAGAAAGTCGCGGTAAAAGAGCTAAAGGCCAGGCCAGGTTTAAGAGATATCATTCAATTGTGGAACATCTTGTTACCTTTAGGATCATTGTAGAGGAATTCCGCAATACTAAAACCAATCTTTTTTGTTGTTTTGTTGACTTTAGAAAATCTTTTGACATGGTTCCTAGGAAAAACCTTTGGAATAGGTTGGAAGAGGTAAAAGTGCCTCTCGAGTTGAGAGATGCTACAATAAGGATGTATGAGAACGTTATTTATAAGTTTAAAAACATTGAGGGCTTGTCAAAAGAGATTAATTTCAATATTGGAGTCAAACAAGGTTGTCCCTTGTCCCCTACCCATTTTGGCATATACATTGACAAGTTAGAAGATTGCTTGGAAAAATCAGGTTGCGTCAGCCCTACTCTCACTGGTATAGTCATCAATCTTCTTCTTTATGACGATGATATCATTCTTATGGCAAGGAGTCCCCATGATCTTGAAAACCAACTAAGAATCCTCAAAGGATTTTTGCTCCAATATGGGTATGACTGTTAATACTGATAAGACTAAGGTCATGATTATTAAATCCAATAAGATCACTTATGATACCTTTGTATATGAAAAGAACAACTTGGAGGAAGTGACTTCATAAAAATATCTTGGAATTGATATTCACCACAACCTCAACTGGAATTATAGCATTGAGAAAAGGATTATTGGGGGATGGAAAGATTATTATGGGCTTGAAAACAATTGTAAATCAGCTGATCTTTGATTTGGGATAAGAAGAAACTCCTTTTTGAGACTCTTGTTACACTTGATATTCTTTATGGATGTGAAGTCTGGGGTTGTAGTATCTCTTGTGAATCCTGAAGAAAGATAGAGCAAATACAAAAGAATTTTATAACCTATAATATCAAAATTAAAGGAAATACGCCCTATCCCATCCTCCTCTTAGAAACAAGACTCTCCCCCATTGAGAGCATGGCTATGACTAGATACCTAATGTATAAGAACAAGTTAAACATCATGGAAGACAAGAGGCTTCCCAAAATTGCTTCAAAATCAAGTCGTAACCACCATCGACTCAAGCGAGGATGGCATAAAGATGCCTGGTCTTGGCTAAACTATTGAAGAATCATGGAAGACATCATTTTGCAGAATAAAGATACTATTAAAACAATTGTCAAATCAAAATTTAAGGAGAAAAAGTAGTGTGATAAATAGTTGGAGGAAAAAAAAAATTAAGGTATTATAAGGATGTAATCAACCCTAATCTAGAAGATCAAAATTATCTATCTGTTTTGACAAGTGTAAAGAAAAAAAAAAATTGCTAAGATAAGAACAAATTCTCACGAGCTCCATAGTGAAACTGGGCGTTGGTCAATTCCTAAAATTCCATGGGGTGAAAGTGTGTGTCACCTTTGTGACACTAAGAAGGTTGAAGATGAAAAACACTTTCTCTTACATTGTCCAACCTATACCCAGATTAGATCTCATTTTCAAAATATTTGTCACACTACCAACCTTCCTAACCTCTTAACTCAACAAAACTATGATGATCTTGGAAAGCTTCTCTTAATGCTTTTCGAGCACAGAAAAAAAATTCTAAAGAATCACAAGTAATCCCTTACCCTCTTAAGGTTCGATATACCAATTTGGTCTTAGTGGACGTTAATCAACATTAACATCATCACCATATATATGTGTGTGTGTGTGTGTGTGTGTGTGTGTGTGTTGGGGGGGGATATGACAAACTATTATTTATCATAAAAAAATACTTTTGACTAACAATACTAGAGTATCAATAAAATGTCATACCTGTAAACCCCCCTCTACCTTGCCCCTCTCAATATTTTGTTTTTGACAATTTTGAATGAACTTGATAAGATATTGGTCAACAAGATGAAGCCTCTATAGAAGAGAATATATGAATCTAAAAATCCTAATTTTGATAAGCATTTGGCACAAATATAATTTTGATAAGCATTTGGTACAATTTTACATTTGATTTCTAGTTCAAATCTAAACCTTCTTATTTTTTATTTAACTTTAGTAAATGAGGGTTGTGACAAGAGATTGAAAAAAAGAAAGGCAAAAAAAAAATAGGATTGGGGATTATTTTTAGTGGGAAGAAAAATAAAATTTTCATTAATTTATAATATTATCATATATATATTTTTGGAGGGAGGATATCTTCCCATATTATCATATATATATTTTTGAAGGAGGGAGGATATCTTCCCAGTTATTATGAAATGCTCTTATAACAAAATATAACTTTTTTATTTTTTTTTATAAATAAAAGGTTAGTATTTTTTCTATGAAAAAATTTAACCTATTAAAAAATTTAGCTTTAAAAAATAAAAAAATAATAATTTTAATATTTTAATTTTTATAAATAAATTAATTTTAATCTTAATATTTTAACTTTTAAAAATAAATTAATTTAAATTTAAATATTTATATTTTTCATATTTTTATAAAATATAGTTTGATTTATTTTTTTAATTTAAATTTTTATTGAAAAATTTTAAACAATTATATGAATATTTAAATTTGAATTTCAAAAAAAAAATATTAAAAAAAATAAAAATTCAGAGATAAATGTACATATATGTGGAATGCACGGAAATACGACAAACTTTTATTTGTCATAAAAAAAAAAAAAACTTTTGAGTAGCAATACTCGAGTATCAGTAAAATTTCATATCTATAAAAACGAAAAAATAACAAATTTATGAAACACATGAATCTGGATCCAAACATAAATTTATATACATCCTTAAAGAGCCGAACCGAGGATGGAATAGTTTAGACATGAAAAATATTAATTTAGAAGATGTTAATCTGAAATCTTCGTTAGTCTGATACGATTTGTGTGCCTCTTCGAATTGCTTGTACAAATATCAGTCTCTATCGAATTACAGAAGCACAAGAGCAATTATAAGATCAACTTTTAGTAGCAATACTAAAAGCTTTTGAGTAGCAATACTCCAGTATCAATAACATTTAATATCCATAAAAACGAAAAATAACAAATTTGACATGAATCTGGATGCGAAAATAAATTTACGTCCATAAAGAACCGAACCGAGGAGGGAACAGATTAGAAATGAAATAAATCTTAACCTAAATATTTTCATAATACAATTAAATTTTTAATTTAGAAGATGCTAATCTGAAATTATAATATCAACTTTGAGCGCGCAGAACCATACAATAGAGAATTTTTCTGCTTCTGTAAACATCTATAGTTCACATCAGTGTCTGTAATTATTTTTTATGGAAAACATACTGTAATATATGAATGCAAGCAAAGCAAAGCTGTTCTATCCCGTTGCTGGCATCCTTGCATAACCATAGTGAAAAGCTGATGATCATTTGTTCCAATAATGTACTATTTTCTTTTATTTCTTTTATTGATTTTCGCCATAATTGGTTAGCTTCGTTTATATATATATACATAGGTATAATCTATTCCTACGTCTGTAGAATCCCGAGATCACATTAATTGTTCATGCGAGGAGACATGAAAGTGGAAATGTTGTCCCGTAATACATTGCTTGTTCCTAAACCGGTAAAAGTGAAGAATACCTGAAATAGTTGGCAAAATAAGACGTTTTATTTATTTAGGGATCGGTGAGGGCGGAGGAAGCCGGCGGAGCCAAAGCTAGCCATGATGATGGAGAAGCGGCCGTTCCAGAAGCTTCAGGGGCCTGCACGTGGCAGCCGCTGGTTGGGGTTTTTGAGTTGCAAGCGTGAGAAAACAGTAGCGGGGCCTTTTGATTGCCTATCATCTCCCGTGCAGGTGCAGGCAGACTCGGATACCAACGAACCATCTTCCCACTCGAGTCCTGAGCCCATCTTAACTTGGGTGCAGTGAGACGAGCTACGTACATTGAGACGAGATCAGCCGGCGTTCTACACGGTTGTGGCATAGGACGTGGTTGCCC
The DNA here is from genome assembly GCA_009831015.1 of Picea engelmannii. Classification (NCBI taxonomy): domain Eukaryota; kingdom Viridiplantae; phylum Streptophyta; class Pinopsida; order Pinales; family Pinaceae; genus Picea; species Picea engelmannii. Next base: position 56,198 of record ML829301.1, on the reverse strand, counting down.
AATTTGCACGGAAGGTGACAGAGAAAGCTGAGTACCCTCCATCTCGGGGGCGGAGTGTATGTGGCTGTTAAGCATTTCGGCTTTGGATGGAGACTTGTAGACCGTTAGGGCAGAAGCGATTTTGGCATTAACGGCGAAATCTTTAACAACTGCCGTTGTCGTCTCAATCATATCTCTGTTTGTCGTAGTCTGCCCTGAAGGGGAGGAATATTCCGGTTGCTGCGATGAAACGCCGTTGGATACAGCCCCCGACCCCGACCCCGACCCCGCCGTTGTGTTATCATGAGATGAAGCCGACCGCCGCGGATAGAGAACGTCCTCTATCTGCACTCGGCTGCACGGCATAGTAGCCATGTTGGGCCATATAAACGTGCCCTCCGGCTTACATACCCTGAAACCTGTCCGGCCGGCATGCTGTTCTGGCGGTCCTCCATTTGCGTCGTGATAGACAGCGTGTTTGTAAAATGGCGGATTCTCACCACCCTTGCCGCTCCGACCGCCGTTTTCGGCTTTCTCCGTGCTACTAAATGCGCTGCTTGGATTAGAGATCGTCGTCTGTAATTCGCTCAAACGTTCAACAGCAGCCGGCGACTGCGAAGAATTAGGAACAGTTGCCCCGTTTTCCTTTAATTTATCGAAGAATTTCAAAACCTTGTTCATGTCCTCCTGCATATCATAACCACCAGTTATAAATTGACCTCGGATTTCGTATAAACCAAAGCAACGAGCTTGCCAATTCGGTTTCGAACGATAAATTACCTGCATTTTTTCTAGGTTTGTTGACATATCTGCAACCTGATCTTTAAGGTGCTTCTTTTCGGCTAACAGACTTTGGTAATTGTTCTCCATGTCCTGAAAGCTCGTTAATGAGTGTAAAAGACTCGAGTCTAATATTTTATATAAAGAAATAATTTTTTCACCTAAAATTTCAAATTACCTGGAAAAACTTCTGAGTATCAGTTTCGAGGCTATTAACCCGTTCAAGTATACTGCAACGAGACCTGTCAACAATTTGGTCACATTATAATTTACGGTTTCTGAATTCATGCTTTACAACATAGGATGGCAAAATAGGCATAACAAAGTATATTTTGGCTAACATGCTGATAAGTAAGCAGATGCCTGTCAATCACATACATTTTACGGCCAGCTTGAATAATCTTCTCCATTTGACTGTCACCAGGGCTCATTGGACGCTTTAGATCGTCGGTCACCGGTTCCATCTGCATTACCATTAGAAACAACATATATATATTTAACATGTTTTGCCGTTGAACGTATCCTCAATTAACATTAACCCTAAACCAACTGCAAACTTAATTTTCTACTTTTTTTTACATAATTTGCTATAGATCTCACATTAGGAAACTGCGAGTGATCGTTCTCTTCAAGGCTTTTGCTTTGTATTCGCTCAACATCACTTCTCAGAGTTGTTATTTCTATCCTCATGTCCTGCAAAACATTAAACATAATAAATAAAAATACCAGTTACTCTACAGATTTGACAAAGTAGTGCGAGAACCAGAAGATACCTTCAGCTTTTCATTAAAGATTCCATCGTTCTCTGCCGAAATACCATAATCTCCTTTACTCTCCGTGTTATCTATGCTTTTCATAGAAGACAAGGAACGCAATTGGCTGAAAAGAGACATTAAATTAGACGGATTGTTGTCTTTCAAACGATAGTAAATTTCAGTATAAAACAAGTGATGCTCGTTTACCTCTTCAGCTTGCCAATGTCTTCTCTAATGATTTTCATTTCTTCAGCTTCCGAGGGTGTCATTCCTCTCCCATAACAATTCAAAGGCAACATATCCCCAGGCTTCCAACCGGGTGGAGGAACCCAAGCAGGATCTTCAATACCGGCCTGTTTTCTTATCTCCATAAGCCCAGCCGGCTCAAGCCAGTACTCCATGGCTCCTTCGGCATTATGACGGCGCCTGAAACGCTCCCCATTCGTGATCACGGTGTCTGTCATATGCTTGAGCAGGTGATCTAGGAGCCCCGTGTCGCCAATATGCTTTCGAGCTTCCTCTCTCAGCGCAGGTCGTAAAATTGGCTTGCCCGGAGCCGCTTTCTTTTCATGCATGATGTCCAACAGCTTTAACTGTGCTGTCCTATATCTGTCAACGCAGTGAATTGCTACAGTTAAAACTTGAAACTTGAATTTTATTTAAAGCCTGGCATGTATATGCACACTAGTTCTGCTCTTACAATCCCTCATGAACGAAGTTAAATGAATAGTCACTAGTCCATACCTGTCACTTGTCCATCTCCCTTGCATATCCCTAGGGAGTTTGAGCATGCTTGTTTTATCCTTCTCGCTGCCAGGTACATTGAAAGACACGTCATCCTCTTCAATTGTAATGCGCTGCCGTTTGGGGGCACCTCTCCTTCGAATTCCCGGCGATGACTGTTCGTCGTACTGTGCCACCTTAACCTCGTTCTTGCTACGATGCTTTCTATTGAACCTTACTTTCCGACGTACTCCCCATTTTATTGGAACGACGTCCTGTTCCACGTAAGAAACGATGCGTCGGTCCTCGCTACCTGAGATACAGCAAGAAATAAAAATCTCCGCTTACATAGAAACCTAACATGAAAGGATTTAAAAGTGAAAGTGTCGTTTTACCGTTAACAGGACAGTCCCTCTCCGCGAATTTGGTCGATGTGTCTGTATCCAAAATGGCCTCACCTGCACCTGGACTCTGTTGTGTGTTTGAATTAACTAGCCAGAAGCTTTCGAGCTGACGCCGTTCAACGTATTCTGTCCAGGATATTGGCTTCGCAAGAACTCTTTCAGCCAACCTTAGACTCATGGCAAATTGTTCGTCCAACGCAGGATGCGTTCCAGTTAGCGTAAGTTGATGGGGCTGTGGGCTTTGTTGTGATGCATTCTTGTTAGCACCTTCGCAAAATTCCCTTCCGAAATGCTTTCTGAGCGAGAGATTGCTTGGAAATTTCACGGAAACGTTAACCTCTGTTTTCTCTGTCACCTGAAGCACAGAAAGCAATATTTAGTTCTTGATGTTGAAAACTATACGTACGTTTTACTTTTCTTCAGAATCTGTATACATACCACCACAACACGAATGGATTTGAGATGAATCGGTGCCTTCGGAGGTAAGTTCTTGTGCTCGATCGCGTAAAAACTCCCCACTTTTATCGACGCCGAATATTTTTCTGTATCACACACATTTTGTAATGAAATAAAGATTAACGGGTCTCATCCCGCAAGTATCATACATACTAACCATGAAATAATAAGATGGTTAGCACTTGTAAGTTTCTTGTTAATTTGAGGTTTAAGAAGAATTCCAAATGAAAGGCGTTACCAGATCCATTGTCTAAATCCCCAGAAACAAAATCTTCAAGAGGAGGCAGCTCTTCTTTTTCTGATTTCTGCAAAAGATGGTCACAGTTGTTCTCATGATCCGTCCAGCCTCGTTTCCTTTTTTTCAATGCACCGTCGAATCGGCACAGGACATAATTTCCGAGGTGTTCAATATTCTGTAGAAGCTGTCACGATACCAGAATGTCTAAGAAAAGCTGCGTCCTCTTTAGTTAAAAGAAAAAACAGCACGGCGAGGGATTAGGCCTACTTACCGAATCAGGATTCTGATTTCCCCTTAGCGCTTTTCTCCAGGCTGAGCGGGACTTGGAGTCGGTTTTGCCGTCAGAAGACAAAATGATTTGCAAGCCTTCCTCTAAGTCCAGCAAGCTTTGTGTAATGTCCTGAACTGTCTTGCTTTCTTTTACTTTGAGAATCCATTCCTGTTTAACACCGACATACAAAAGTTTAAGGGAATTTCAATTCAATTTCTAAAATGCTCATGCAAATGGATAGGGACAGGCTATAAGCGCGGAGGAATATTTAGAGCCATGCGAAGTTTCACCGCAGGTACTTCAAGAAAGTACACATCATGGAACACGGAATACGTAGAAAACACTTTTCACGGTTCAACATGTAGTTCTTTGCCGCCATTAAAGCTACAACTCTTACCGAACGTTTATCCGTCCAGCACGCAGGTATGACATCCTTCCGTAGTGTATTTTCGAGTTGGACAAGCGCCTGAAATAGAATTCCAAGAATTTACCGGTTGGAAAACGAATAAGATTAAAATTTTAGGGTTTGATCAAGAGAGTAAGTAGAATCTCTAATATCTAGAATTTAAACGTTGAAGAAGAAAACGCACGTCCACCAGATTCTGGATCGAAACACCGTTTTCCCGATTGAAATCTTTCTGCTTCTTGAAAGCGCGTCGAATGCGTGTAACTGCTCGAAAGAAGAGTATAAAATGTTTTATTTGTGATGCCTCTTAAAAGGGACCAGCATTAACTTCAACATAAATGTGAAATCTTTCGTCGTTCTATACTATGTCGGTGTTCGGTTTCTAGATTGAAAAAGGGAATTTCTAGATTTGAAGAACGAAGTAAGAAAGACAAGATTTCTTAAACAGGTCCTTCATCATAACAAAAACAAGAAGACTCAGTTAATATTGCCGCTTAAATACTGAATACTGCAAGGCCAAATACCCGATTCAGAAATTCTGGTAAATGAACCAGTTTCTATCGAATAAGAATACTCGTAGAAATAAATATCATCCTCAGGCTTCTCTGTGGAAAACCTGAAAGAAATTAAAATGTTCCGACCGCAACTTCAGTTATAACTTTGCCCAAAAACTTCAAGAAAAACGGCCATCAGTCGAAGGAAACGACATATAAACGTGCTTACCTCCTCGCTTCATTATTTAGCTTCAAGTATTCCGACTTAGTTACAATCCTGCAACGCTTCGCGACGGTCTCAAGCAGCTGATCGTCGAAATAATTTGTATCTTTCAAAGAATGAAGAAACTCAATCTAAAATGTTATCATCGACCATAAATTCTAAAGCTGTTCCATTACATTTTTCAAAGCTTTTACTAAAAATGTAGAGAAAACCCTGAAGTGAACCGCGCGAATTCTGGACGAAAATCAAAGGTACAGTGAGAAAGGATACAATATACTTCATCCTTTAAGGGATTCGAAAGGGGTTCGTGCTGGAGCTCTCGAGATCGATAATACCTGAAAACCAAGACCTCGAAACTCCGTTAGCCCTAGGGTTATCATATCCTTTCGAAGCAGTCCCGTCATTTAAAAAAAAAAGAAACTTACCACCGTATCTTTATCCATTTTTTCCCTTCCTTATCGCGGTACAATTTCTGCACCTCTGCAATGAAAAGTTCGGCCGTGGGATCCGCAGGATGCAGACATACGCAATCGCCTGCGAGTTAACATGAAAAATAAAACCCTTACAATCAAATCAAAACAATGTTTGCAAGAAGCCACATCTGCCAAATGGGCCAAAACCACCCGTTCCGTCCAACTAACGTATTAAATTTAACATACCAATACGTAATTGTTGACCATACTTTGTCTGAAAACCACCATTATCGTCATTGTTCTCTACCATTTCCACGTCCGACATCTCTTAAAAGAATCGCCTGTATTTCACAACAAACCCAGTCGATTATCAGAACCTAGAGAAATACAAAACAATAAATTCAGTTCCCAAAACCAATATATAAACCAACGTATCTGAGAATTTTAATGTATACGTTCTAAACAACAAGAACGCAAAATCTTGCTCACCCACTGAAAAAAATTGCTTGCTTGACTATGTCCCAGGATCCAAACTCCTTAGCATCCCAATTTCAAATCAGAATACACAATTTCTCGCAAAGAAAATAACAGGTCGTCCAAGCTTCTTTGGCAAGTTCTCGACTTTTGCAACTTGACAACCCCTCTGAAACCCTAAATATATACATTTTTTTACTAACATTCCTCCCAGTTTTCACTGCCTCTTCGGGTAAACCTAAATTAATTTACCGCGATGTGACTGCGTGAAGAGAGCGGAGCGAGTGGGTTGCGATGTGGAATGATGAGTAGTCGCTGTCCTAAACGATCATCGAAAACACGCCGTGACGTCTAACTGTGTGGTCCCGACCGTCCAGGGTAATATATTCTTATTTAAAATTTTCAACACATAGTTATCCTTTAACGACAGGAAGATTCACGGCTTCCATCCCATTCGACAAGACGAGAGAAAGATTTGTCTTTCCAGAAATTGAGTGAAGCCAGATGTTTGTAACCGGAGTGACTACATTTCAATTGCATGTAGAGGAGGGGTGAGAGATGCATGAAGGGTTAAAGGAGCTGATTTTACTAAGACCAGGGTAGGTATGGATTTATACGTTTAGGCTAGAGTTCGTTAGGATGTCTTGGGTTAAGGTTAAACACATTTAACCGCCAGCTAGCTAGCTGGCCTCGCTGGTTAAAGGTTGTCATCCATTCCATTCTTTTCTGGCCGGTTTTGGTGACCGTCTTTGCCCTTATATTGATTTTGTTGAGATTTTATTTAGATACATAAATTGCTACTTGTGCCTCTATGTTTGCTCAATAAAATTGTGACCGGAGATTCAGAGTGAAGGCAAAAACATGACAGAGGGTTTGCATTTTTAGCAGAAGCGTAAACCTTTGTTGCTCAAATATGTACTGATTCTGAAGGATTCGCCCGCTCTCAACCGTGTGCGTTAAATAAATAAATAATGATTTTGAGCACGCGCGCTTGGAGATGACTTGATCATAATGCCGTTGCGTATAATTTAATTGTGAGGAACCCTTTTTGGACAATTATATTCAGATATTTTAGTTTTGTATTGATATTTTCAAGTTACTAAAATTGTTAATAAAAGTTTAGACGTGGTCATGTCATCGGGGGGATAATTCTCTATCATCATTTCGTACGTTGCGTTTCTAATTATTATGAATTTTGTTTGATTGAGATGTAGTAGGAGGGTCATGTTTTGAACGCAACCATAGATTTTAATGTGTAATAGAGAGCTTTTTAGCAGTAAATTGGGTTGTGAAAAGCCCTATGGGATAGTGTACTTGGTGAGACGTGCATATATTTTCTTGGTTCGGGGAGAGGTCACGGTTCCACATATTAGCTTGGAGAAGTATGGGGCACTAGTAAATCGGGGTGAGAATCGAACTCGAGACCTTCTTTTTACATTTCCTTCCATTTACACTGACAATTTCCAATCGGTCTACACCCCTGCGAGCTCAAGAGATAGACATCGATTGACACATACAAGAGACATTTTCACAAAACAATGACAAGATTACAAAGAACAATGCATTGGCCCAAACACCATTCGCCAAGGATACTTGAACAACACAATGTCATACGCATTGGTCCAAACACCATTCACCAAGCATACTTGAAAAACAAAATGCCATACACATTGGTCCAAACACCATTCACCAAACATACTTGAGATGGAGTCCAAGTATTCAAGGACACCAAAATCAATGAGAGGAAAATAAAATAAACCAAAGATTGATGATTTCCGATGGAAGATAACACTCTTCAAACTTCACATATTTTCAAGAAAGGTGGCAATCCAAAGATTTAAAGGAAGTGTCAAGCATGCATTATTAAGTCATTTAAGCCATCCAATGACCACTCTCCCAAGTGAACTTCCTAGTATCCGGATACTAGGACACACTATCTTAGCATAATAACAAATTGTAGATAATATCTCGACCACACGCCAAAATAGAGTTATCTAGTTGGAGAGAAACTCTCATATCCAACTAGATCTAACAACATCCTAAAAATTAAAAGCATACTTCTCATGTAGAGACAAACTCTACCTCTTAATGACCAATACAATAACAAACCACGATCTTCTTGTATGATCAAATATCACATACTAAGATATAATACAAGTAGGAGTTAATAATTCCAACACCCCCTACCCCATGTTAATGAGTACTTGTCTTAATCTATGTCAGGCCAAGTCTTCATCATCATCTATTTTTATGCAAAGAATGTTCCACCATGAATTGAAGAACCTCCTGATCAACAAAGCCTATATCTAGTCTAACCTAGAACTTACATATCACACCTCAATCATGTAGACATCACCAAACTATCAAAGTCCATATAATTGAATAAACATGCATTGAAATACATGGGTACCTAACCATTGCAATCGTTGTTCTAATAGGATGTCCTTCAGGTACATGGGAATTGATTTCCTGTATTCAACCTGAATATCTTGTGATGTTTGCTTCATCCAAAGGACTTGTGCACAACAAACGGTTGCTGCAATATATTCTTCTTTTGCAGTAGACATAAAGATTGATGATTTCTTTTTACTCAACGAGGACACCAAGCAATTTCATAAGAAGAACGCACATCCACTTGTGATTTTTTGGTCATCTATAAAGCTTGCCTAATCAACATCAGTGTATGTTGTTAATGTAAATTCTTCACCTTTTGGATATCCATAATCCAAAGTACTCTTCAAATATTTGAAAATTCTCTTAAATTCATGTACATGAGTTTCCTTTGGTCCATATTGAAACCTTGCAACAAATCCAACTTCCTGCATGACATTTGGTCTTGATGTTGTCACATATAACAAGCTTCCAATCATAGATCTGTACAATTTTTGGTTTGGTTCCATGGATTCATCATCTTTGCTTAAATTGCTTCTTGTAATCATGGGTGTACTCATTGGCCTGAAGTCTTCCATTTTGAATTTCTTGAGCATCTCCCCGATGTATTTTGTCTAGGATATGAAGATACTTTTGTTGGATTGAGAAATTTGTAGTCTTAAGAAAAATGATAATTCTCCAAGCATTGACATTTCAAACTCCTTCTGCATTTCTAAAGCAAACATTTTACTCAATTTTTTAGTGCTACTTCCAAAAATTATATCATCCACATAAAAAACAATAATTACCATGTCCTTATCTTCTAGTTTGATGTAGATGTTGATGTCCGTAGTTCCTCTTTTAAATCCTTGTTGATGTAGATCCTTGTCCAGTCTTGAGTATCAAGCTCTAGGAGCTTGCTTTAACCCATAGAGAGATTTCTTGAGTTTTCATACACAATCTCTATCCTCTGATAATTGGAATCCTTTAAGTTGCTCAATATACTTCTTCTTCTATATTTCCATTTAGGAATGTATACTTGATGTCCGTCTGATAAATTTTGAAGTCTTTGCAGCAAGAAAATGCCAAAAGAATTCTAATAGCCTCCATTCTTGTTATAGGGGCAAATGTTTCTTCAAAGTCGATTCCCTCAATTTGAGCATATCCTTTGCATACCAATCTTGTTTTGTTTCCTACTACTTGTCCATTCTCATTTTGTTTATTCTTGAAGACCCATTTAGTTCCTATTACATTCTTATTCTTGGTTCTAGGAACAAGTTCCCAGGTTTGATTATTTTCAATCTGGTCCAATTCTTCATTCATGACATTAACTCAATGCTCATCTTTGCTTGCTTCTTCAAAGTTGTTAGGATCTACTGTGGATAGTAGGGAAACATGAACTTACTTAGGAAAACTGTATTTTCTTCTCCTTATCTGAGGTCCTGCACTTTTACTTCCAAGAATTTGACTTTCAGGATGATTCTTTTGTACACACCTTGAAGGTGTCCTAGCACGTCTCTTCTTTCTGTCTCCTGTTATTCATATTTTTGTTGGACCTCCCATTGTGGTTCTACTTCTTGTTGTTATTGCTCTATTTTTCCTTCTTCTTGTTCTTCTTCATGTTGTCCTTCATCCAAATATTCATCTTCTCTTCTTCATTTTGTTTATTTTGAATTCTGATTTGATCGATGTGACCTTTCATCATCTACTTAACATTTGCACTCATTACTATCTTGTCTAGCCTTACATTGTAGCATCTATAGGCCTTACTTTTGGATGGGTATCCTAGTAAAATTCCTTCATCTATTATGGAATGAAATTTTCCCAAATTTTCTTCATTTCTTTTTATGTAACACTTGCTTCCAAATATCTTAAAGTAATTGACTGTTGCAGGTCTACATGCCCATAACTCATATGGTGTTTTATCATTGTTTGATCTAAGTAATCCTCTATTTAGGATATAAACAATAATATGTATTGCTTCTTTCCAAAAGATATTTAACACTTTGGACTGATTCACATGGTCATGGCCATCTCTTGTACAATTATGTTTTTTCTTGCTGCAACACCATTCTACTGTGGTGTTCTAGCAGCTGAGAAATGTCTTTTGATTCCATGTTTCTCACAAATTGTTTCAAAGTCATTTGAGGTAAACTCACCTCCATTTTCTGATCATAAGCACTTGATTTTAAGATCAGTTTCATTTTCAACATTTCCTTAAACACCTTAAATTTGTCATCTGCTTCTGATTTTTTCTTTAGAAAACCAACCCATATCATTCTAGTATAATCATCAATAAATAATATAAAATAATGCTCACCTTGCAAACTCTTGGTTTTGGTTTGTCCACAAAGGTCAATATGAATTAACTGCAGGGGCTTTGAGGTTGAATGTTCTTTTTTCTTGAAAGTGACTTTGTACTACTTTTCATGTTGGCAATGTTTGCAAATATGATCTGAGGGTTTTATGATTGGTGGCATATCTCTTACAACCTTCCTCTTACTAATTTTTACCAAATTATCAAAGTGAATATGTCCCATTCTTCTATGCCATATCCAACTTTGATCGATCTATCCCATGCGACATTTCTCTCCTTTTATTTCATCCAAAATGTATATGTTGTTAGGATATTTGAGCATTGTAGCAACCAGTCTTCCCAATTATTTATTTCTTATTTCACATTTTTTATTGTCAAATGCCAGAATATGTCCTTGGTCACACATTTGACTAACATTGAGAATATTTTACTTGATGTCTTCTATCAACAACACACTTTCTGCATTGGCTTTCTCATTTCCAAGGATGATTGTTCCTTTTCCAATTATTTTGGAAGAAACATCATTTCCAAAGGTGGCATTGCCTCCCTTTTCCCTTTTAAGAACTAAGAACCTGCTTTGATCCCCGATCATGTGTTTGGAACATCCACTGTCGACATACCATTGATTTTCTTTTGCTTTGTGCATGTATGGATAGGTTTTTTTCTTCCTTCTCTTGATGATCTAATTTTCTCCTCCACAACATTGTGTTTTCTCCCTTATGTTTAGCAGGGAAGCTTTCTTTCATGTTTTTCTTGGTGGGTTCCAACCTGCTTCTGCATTCATGTGCTTTATGACCAAAGCTGTTACACTTGTAACATTCAATGTTGAAGTTCATCAGTGAAGCAAATGAGTTATAGTTTCTATCAACAAACCCTCGAGATGTTCTGTTTTTGTTGCTCACAAATTTGTTCTTGGGAATCTTATAAGCATCTTTGATTCTCAAGTAGTTGTCTCTTGCATTGGCCCTACAGTTAATGACTTTGTGCCTAAAATTATGACAACAAAAACAATAATCAAGAAACAAATTTTGATACCTTGTTCTGGGAGGTCTTCTTCATTCAACTACTTACTTGAAATCATCTCTGTTGTAGGAGGGAGCAGGTTTTTGTTGAACACATTTATTATGTCTATTGCCTTCTGCATTTTTAGAAGCGTTTCCATTGCAGTTGAAAATTTTAACCACATTAGCATAGTTTTGAGTTGTTTCTTTCTTTTTTGGTATCGCATGATTTGAACTTCCATCAATATTTTTCTAATTGTTGTCATAACCAAGACCAGTTTTTTCAAGTGGTGATTTTTGTATACTTTGAATATCTTCTAGGACTGCCAAACTATTTTCAAAATTCAAACTTGTATTCAACGATGTAACTGTCTTATTCAATTCCTTTCTTAGATGTACAATTTCAAATTCTTTCTTATGACAAATGTCTTCCATTTCCTTAAGCTTATTTGTCAGAACTTCTTCAATTTTTCTAGCCTCCTCTAGCTATCTTTTTAGAATGATAATCTCAGTTTCACCATTGGTCTCATAAAGATCCTTTTTATATTCCCTCGATTGTTCCTTGAGTGATGCATTCTTCATTCTGAGTTTATTTAGTTCATGTAGAGCACATATTAGTTCCCCTTCAATATTTACCTCTCCTTCCTCATCTGAATCTTCATTATTTGAAAATTCATCTTGATCAATCATAGCCACGAATAATAGGGAATATTATGTGATGTTAGCATCTTCACTAGATGAGCTACTTTCATCATTGGCATGCATATTTCTCTTTTTCTTGTAATTTATTTATTTATTTATATTTTTTGCTATTCTTCTAGTAGTGTTTATTTCTTTTGAAACCACAGTATTCTTCATTATTAGTTCTATGAGGAAACTTAGCAGAAAAATGTCCTAGTTTACCACAATTAAAACATTTGAAAGGGAGCTTACCTTTGTACTTTCTAGATCCCTTCTTCAACTTCCTGATGAATTTTGCTTCTTCTGCATCTAATTCTTCTTCAGATGAATCACTTGATTGGTATCCTTTTGAGCTTGTCCTTTTTTATGCTTTGAATGTTGCTTCAAGATTTGATGGCTTTTCTTTTTCCGTCCTCATTTCATGGGCTGTTAAAATTCCATATAACTCATCCATTTTCAAATTCTTTAGATTGATAGATTCTTCTATCGATGAAACCTTGGGATCAAATATTAGAGGAAGTGATCTTAATACCTTTTGAACAATGATATATTCTTTGATTTCTTCACCAATTCCTCTAATGGCATTTACAACTCCATCTACTATGAGGAAGTATGCCTCAATATCTTCATCTTCTTTCATTTTCAATCCTTCAAACTGTGCTCGATGTGTTTGTAACTTGGCCTACTTCACTTTCTCATCTCCTTCATAGATGTTCTTCAGCTTGTCCCAAATGTCGCAGATTTACAATGCATGAATTTTACAAACTCAGAGCCTAAAAGACTAAATACTATGGAATTCAATGCTTTGGCATTACTTTCATGTAGCTTTCTTCCATTTACATATTTTGGGGGAGTGGTTGGTGCTTTGTATCCATTCACTACTGAGTTCCAGACTTCAAATCCTTGTTCCATAAGGAATACTCTCATTCTGATGCTCTAGAGAGCATAATTGGCTCCATCAAATAGTGGTGCTCCATTTTTTGAAATATTTTCTTGTTTGTCCATGTCTGCTACAAAGACATTCCTTCCAGTGGTTAAATTGTTTGAAGGAACCTACTATAATACTATTTGTTGGAATATTCAACAATACTAATAGGGGGGTGAATCAATATTGGGTAGATTTTAACAATTGTTTTCTCTTTTACCACTTTAACTAATCATCATAGATTTAACCATAAGTAATGCAGAGAATTACATATCGACAAAGATTAACACAAAGGAACCATACACATATATTTTACATGGAAATTTTCTCTTATAATAATAATTAAGAGTTGCATTATTTACAGGCTTCAACCTATGAAAACCATGGAAAGTTTCTCTTATAATAATAATTAAGAGTTACATTATTTACAGGCTTGAACCTATGAGGGACACCAATCCTTGAAGTAAGCACCCACCTACAATTTTTCAAGCACCGACTTGACAGGCATCGACTTGTTGATCTGTTAAGAATACCAATCCTCACAGTAAGTACCAACTTACAGTCTGCAAACACCAATATTCCATGCACCAACCTATTAATCTGTTGAAGACACCAATCTTCACTATGAGCAATGTTATCCCCATTTTGTGGAAAACTAAGGAGATGATGTCTTGAGGCCCTCAGGTTGCATATATGGAGTGCCGAGAGACTACATGACTAGCAGTACACTTTGAATAGATGGAAAACCCACTCACCACCACATATGGTCATAGGTTTACAGATGGCATCCACCACACCAATTGGCTTCCAGAAGGAAGTGGGCCTTGCTCCATGAGGTACAAGTCAATATTATGGTGAGAATCATTTCAATACCTAAGCCATTTAATTATGTTGTATCTGAGGTTGCTCTAGATTTCATGATATGTGCTTCGACATTATGCCTATTTCCCTGCTTCACTGATCCAAAATGAATCCAGGAATGCCTAAAAATCAAAGTTCTCATAATTTGATGAAACTAGTGTCATTGCATTGAGCTTGTTGCACGGATTCTGACCATATAATTTTTTTCGAAAATAGACACCGTATGTGAAAGATATCACGTTCTGATCGATTTCCCAAACACACAAAAAACTCAACTGGTCAAAGTCAACATGTCGTATTTTTGATGTCAGTAGTACGACAGGTGAAGTCAACAGAGACACGTGGAAGCACGAGGAGGTGACACATGTCACTCATTTTTGGCATTTTCAGGGGTTTATGTGGATCAATAAAAAACTGACATGTGGCACTGCTGCATTTTTGCCTCGTTTTTCATGTTGCATCGATTTTCGTGTTGCCTCAATTTTCATGTCCATTGTTGGGTGCTTTTTCGGAACATGGTTTTTGCCAATGGTTTTCTATTTTCGATTAAGGAATTAAGGTTGTTGACTAATCCAGGTCATTGGGTTAGGGTTTTGGCTGCCACTAGCTCCTATATGTATATTGTATTGTAAACAATGTATCACTATGAATGGATATAAAATATGTTGGTTTTCCCAGTTTGGGTTTCCAGGGGAAAAATATATGTGTAATGTTTGTATTTGCCATTGTATATTTTTTGTTCTTTTATTGAAAATATGTTTGCAGTAAATATTTTACAAGGTTAAAATTTATAGTATGGATGCGACACGTGGCACTGTACAGACGCTGACATGGCCCAATGACAGGACAAAAGGTGGCAGTATGAATGACAGGTGGCTTTACGGATGCTGATGTGGCAGGGTGATTGGGCAGTACGGATGTTAACATGGCAACCGAGTGGGCGGGTGACTTGGAATTATGGATGCTGATGTGGAACAACACGTGGATGTATGATAGTGACGTGGCAGGTGACATGGCAATTGATTGTGCATGTTGACTGTGCATGCTGACTGTGTGGTGACTGGACCGTATGGGAGAATCGAAGGGTGACACGTGGCCCAATCAGAGGGTGCCACGTGGCACCCCGAATTTTTCCAATATTGGCTGGGTCAAAAAATTTGTTTCGGCTATGGGGGATTTGAACCCTTGAACTCTGAGATGAGCAACAGACTAACAACCTTGGGCTAACCTGAAGGGTGCATTTGGTGCTTGTTTTAACATATGGTCGAATATACATTTAAGTGTAGTTGGTGTACGGTTTTAGGGCTAAGCCCCGGTCAGTGGGGGTCAGCTTGAGGCCACATGGCACCCCACGCGACCAGAGCTACGGACCATGGGTCAACACCATATGTTTGGGTCAGCACAAGGGCACATGGCTCCATACGACCAGACTTTATGGGCTTGACCAGAGGACTAGGGCCAGCGCCTATCCCTCAGCCATATGGAAACGCCCATATGAGTAGGGGCCCAGTAGAAAGGGGTTGCACCCAATATTTGGAAAAAGTGGGTTTTCAAACTTTATTATATGGATTTTGTAATTATTTTATGCTGATTTTGGGAGATTTTTCCCATTTTTGGGGGGTTTGGATCCCAATTTGAGGCCAGATATTGGGAGGAATTTAGGATAGGATTACCAACTCAAATCCTATATAAATTAGAGCTTTTTGATAGACCATGAAGTTCATAATTGCAGAATGATGATGATTTTGTGAAGCTTGAAGCCGTTCTTATGTAGGGAAGCCATTGAGGAAGCAAACTTTGGAGGCCAATTTGAGGTGCTACGCTCAACCTTTTTCAGTGCCGTCAGTTGTGTTGGATTCTTGAGGTCGACCAAAACACAACCCTACCATTTTGTAATCCTTTTGATACATTTATGACGTACATTTGAAGAATTGAAGAGAAATAAGAAAGCCTCCCCCACTGAGACACAAACCTAGAGACGTAGGCAATCTTGCCGAACATCGTTAATAACCTTGTTGTTMTTTATGCTTATATTCTGATTTGCATTTATTTATGATGGCTACAATAATATCTCATTAATTTCTTCTTCTTTCCTTAATTCCTAAATGGTAATTGAACACATGCTTAAAACTCAACCAAGTCTTTAAAGATAATTTTCAGATCATTCACCTTGGTCGTTGACATTGTGCCCTAGTAAGTTGTCTTCTTTGGGAATGGGTTTGATGCTAGGAAATCCCTTGATGAGACATCATACCATTCTCGACCATACTTACCACTTTCCATCATTATTCCCCTCCATTTCCTTATCTCTTGGGATTTTAGGGTGTATTGACCCAAGAAGGGGTTGTCCCTCATTCTTTGGGAAGAAGGGGCTAAAGGCCCAGAGGGWTTGGTGTTCGGTAAAATATAAAAGCCATATATGAACCTTCCAGATGCTTCACCCAGGGATCACCCACGAAAGCAATAAAACACTTATCTTTGAATAAAAGGGTACTCATAATATAACAAAGAAATGMTTGAAAGGTAGATTGAAGGATATGAGGTCTCATCACGAGCCGACCTATCACGTCCATGGATATATAGTGGTATGAAATTGTCATTATATGGTCACCAAACCATGGAAGTGACTCTCAGTTGCATGGCTGAGAGAAAGGGGGTCTCATCACGAACCAATCTTCTCATTTCCATTAGGCATTTGTGGGTGACATTTCCACCATCTGGTCACCATGCCAGGGCATTGACCTTCAACCTCTCCTTGTGCCAAATAAAATATAAAGAAAGAAATATAAAAGGAAAATAATGGGCTTGGAAAAAGTGCACTGCGGACGAAGGTACCACACACCCTCTACAAAGGCACCCATGAATGAGACACTACGACCCCTAGTGTGTCATGAGCCCTATTCCCATTGAGTCTTGACCCCATCCACCTCATACACTCTGCATGTCTTAGAGAGGGACCTCTTGGAGGCTCTCCTTGACCTAGGGAAAAATCTACCCAATAGGACACCTCGTCAACCCTCCCATACTTAAGCTTGACAAGTCGCATAGTGTCTTTGAGATGTTAATTGTTTGATATGGTAATCTTTAATGCACATTCTTATATAGTTTATTTATTGATTGGATCCACTTTCCATGATGTTATGACTTGAGATCCTTGGAGGGTGTGTCCATTTGTTTTTGCAGGACCTAGCTGGTGGACAATTTTGGGAGAACAAGCCTAGCTTGGGCTTCCATGGGGATACAATCCCACATGTTGGATGCCAGGGGCTCGCATGTCAGATGAGAGAGAGATGACTTGTATGGCCTTGATGATGACTTGGATGACTTAGCCCACACATTTCTTGCTAAACGATTTTCCCAGGAGGGGAAAAATGTCCCACTTTTGAGCATGACGTCATGGTATTGGGGGTTTGGAATTGGTGGTGAGGTGCCACTCAATTTCACTTGGACATTTTGAGGAGAAGATGGTTTTCACCAAGAAGAGATCATCTAGATTCTTGACACATGGACTTGGGAGGCCCTTCCATCCTTCTCCAACACCAACAACCTCCTCAAAGTGGAAAAACGTCCCCTAAAGGGGTGACGTCATCCTTAATCATGGTTTAATTTGTGCAAAAAACAAAATTTTAAGTGAAATGTTTAATATTATTGTGTTAAGGGGGAAAGATTAGAGTTGTTGACCCCTAATATTGTTTTTTAGTCCTTATTTTGTGGACAAGGCATGTTGGTTAATTTTTGTATAAATAGAGATCATAATATCTCATTTTAAATCATAAATTTCCTCTCACAAGAGGTATTGGTCTGAAATTTTCGCCCCCCATTAGCTATTTATCTCTTGTGCACTTGTGTATGGATGAAATTTTGGATGGCTAATGGAAGAAGTGATGCACTAGCCTTGGAAGGTTGATTTCTATCTCTTGAGGTGGATTGTCTTAACATATCTCTTGATCTTGGTATGGGTTTTACTCTTTTGCTATAATTTTATTCAAGTTAAGTATTGTTTGTGCTAGGATCTAGGTGGGAAGCATAAGGGAATACACCCCCACCATATTCTTCACCATTTTTGCTTCATTTTATTGCTTCATCTCATTAACAAGGGTTTGTTAAGAGAAGTATAAGGGCATACACCCTCTTAGCTTAAACCCTAGCTTAGAGAAACTTTCCTTGGGAAGTAAAAGGAATTACACCCCCAAGGAGGTAGCTTCTGTAAGCTCCTTGTGACTTCATTAACCCAATAGTAAAGGAACTAGTCATATTTTAAATGCATTGGAGATATAAATTATTGCATTGGGAAACGTGAATTTAAGTTTTTTTTACTTCTTGCCAAAGTGGATTGTTTTCCTTGTAACTTGGGAATCTCAAGGCCATTAGGGAATCCTCATCCAAGGGATGCTTATTGTTGTTGTTACAAATTTCCATCTTCAGTCGTTAGGGCTGCAAAAACCCTAACATACTTGCTTAAACAACTCTCTTATCAACCATTAGTTTTGGCTCAAAGTTTGCATACAGACTGTCCTAGACCTAGCGCACTTTTTGGCAAAGTTTGAAGGAATTATAGTGTCTTATTTTCTTGCTGTAATACATTTAATATTACAGCCATAAGGCTGATATAATTTGTTGCAGACAACTGTTTACAACAACCTTATCTTTTGTGCTAGAATTTGGGCTTTTCATCTTGAGTTTAGCTAGTCTTTCTCTTGCATTTTCTACTTGATATCTATCACTTATTGGGCATATTATAGTATCATTTATTTGTTGATACATACTATTATTTACTAATGAAAATTAGGGACAACAAGATTAACTTGCTGATCTAACTAACATATACTGTTGCAAGCTGTGTTTTATTGTGTCTCGGACATGTACAATCATCCAACGAAACACTATACTTGTGGGGACAACTTTACTTGACTTACAAGGCATCCTTACCTACCCTTCCTTCCATTTAGACTTGACCTATAGGGGCTCCTTTTCCACTTCCTTTCATCTCCGCCTCAATCCCCATAGGGTCACTCGAATCGCCTCCCTAGAGTGATATACTCACCCTTGAAGTGCGGAACCTACCTTGAGGTGACATTGGGTGTAGGATTCCCATAGTTATAGCACTTGTTTCCTTGGTTGGGTCAGAATTTTCCCAACCTACAACTTGTGCCATAAAATTTTGGCGTCGTTGTCGGGGAGGATTTTGAATCCTCTTTGTGCCCTAACTACACTTTGGTAAGCTATCCCAAAGCCTTTCCCTTAGCTTACCTGACAACTCCACCCAAGGGATGTTCCCTTTCCACCCTCCTTGATGAGATTATATTGAAGCTCATCTGGCGACTCCACCTTCCCAAAATCCTTATTTCCCCAAGCCTTTTTCCCTTGGGAGATTCAAGCCTTCTAAGGTTTACCAAAGAAGGCCTTCTCTCAAGTCTCCCATTGCTAAAACTCTTTTCCATAAATACCTTCCCCTTGATCCAATGGCTCACCCTTGGGAAAGAGACCTCTACAAACCCCTCAACATGGACAACATCCAAGGTTACCTTAACCAGATGTGGACAAATGTCAACAAGTGGTTTCCAAAGTTACCAGAAAATAATGTGATAATTGTCGAAGACGACATTTATGTCATGGGATGAGATATGGACAATGCAGGTATTGATCATGAAGATGTGGCCATGAGACTATTTGACTCATCATTGAATTAAGAAGCTCTTGATTGGTTCAAGGGACTCCCTGATAATTAGATCACAACCTATGATGCCTTTATCGCCTTATTTAAAAGAAGATGGTCAAGAAAACCAGATGGTGGGATACTTGCAACTCAATTCAATCAAATAAAGAAAAAGGTGAATGAAACGATAACATAATTCATTTCAATATTTGATAGGTTGCACAATAAAATTCCAATAGATTACCATCCTTCAACATCATCAGTCTGTCTCCTTTACATGAATTCCTTTGAAGGGTAGTTTCGATACATTCTTAAAGATAAAAATCCCACATCATAGGCAGAGGCTAGAGAATTCAGTATCGACATTGAAGAGAATCTCCTTGATTCAAAAATAGAACCTTTTCAATATCCCTCCAACAAGACAGAATCAAGGATGAAGGTTTCCAACAACAATGTTCCTTATCTTATTGCTCTCCTGACTCAAAAGATAGACCACATGAATACTCAATTTGTTCAGGTGCAGAATCAACTTATGAACCGTATGACTACAGTGGAAATAAATCAATCTGCTCCCAGACCTCAATTTGCTAGACAACAAAGAGATGCCACCGACTAGAGGCCAAGACCTCAACAGGAGGCAAAGGCCTTAGATACTTTGAAACCTATTGGGGTGGTTGATTTAGAAGATTGGTGTCTCCCATGCCAAGATCCCCATAGGGAAGACGAATTCCCCCGAAAAGACGAAGATTATTCTGACAATACAAACTTCATGATTTTCAATCTCAATGAAGAACATACTCCTCAAGATCTGGTCCATAAAGCCAGAAGAATAGGATAAAGAGAGGGGAGAATTCTAGCCTTAAGAAAGTTGACATATGATCAGAAGAAGGAACTAAAGAGGAGGGAAATTATAGTCTACAAAAGAATAAATGCTTCAACCACTCCGTCACAGCCTAACACTCCAATTCCACTAGACAAAAAGGTGGATCCACCACCACCACCAGTATGTGAGTTGCTTCCTAAGACAACTCATGAAAATGATATTCAATTGAATATATACGTTGCAAATATGTTTGAAAAAATGAATATGACAGTCCCGGTAATAGAGATGTGTAAGATCCCTTCTGTAAAAAGGGAAATTTTGAAAATATTACAGGTGCCAGCCGAGAAGGAGGATTCGTCCATCATGTTAAACACTATGTATCTTGATCGACCAAGGGACAAGAACCCTCCTTTCTATCTATCATTAGGCATGAATGGCCTCTGCTTAAACAATTGCATGCTTTATTCAAGGTCCTCGACAAATGTCATATATTTGAAGGTAATGAAACAACTTTGTTTGAAGACAACCCGGCCTTATGGCAATGTTTGCGGTATTGATTCAAGAAGAGTTAAGGTCTTGGGAGTATGTGAAGATGTTGAGGTTTTCCTGATTGATTTTCCATGTATCAACATTCTTATGGACATAATAGTGATTGGCGTTCTAGATGCTTGGAGGATGCTTTTATCTAGGAGGTGGTCTACTTCTCTCGGGGTTTCCTTAGCATGGATCTCACCCATGCACACATTCCTATGGGGGGTGGCAATTTTCTAATACTAAACAATCAAGAGAAAGTTGATAAACAGGTGATGGATCCTCATGGTCCTGATTATGCCAGTGAATGTGATTATGATGTACTCCCACAAACCATTGAGTATGATCCATCTGAGCTACCTTTTATGCAGGATGACTCCATAAACACTCTTCTTCCGTGGACAGATTGGTACAAATGCAAACTTGCAAAATACCATGGGAAGGATCTAGGGTCTATCCAAATTTTGAAGAAGGAAAATGAGAAAAGTAAAGAAATCATTAAAGATACCATCCACACAGAGATGCCATACAAAGAGAATACACCTTGCTCTAATTTCAATGAAGGAACTCATGTGCTCATGTGGGACAAAATAAAGGGAAAGTCGAGATATGAACAAAAAGACAATAACTCATGGCTTGGCCCTTACATCATCAGAAAGAAGCCTGAAAAAGAAAAGTACTACTTGACAACATTGGATGGGAGAAAGATGCCACTACCAGTAGATGGGTCTCTTCTCCAACCTCACATCCAAGTCACATGACTTATTCAGGGCCCCAAGGCCCCAGGTAAGTAGGTAATTCATTTTGATTCCCCGCATTTGCATCTTGATTTCTCATACTAGTTTAGATGCATTTCATTTTCATTCTACTCTACTTGCATATTAACCTCATGCTTAGTTTAGTTTGTTTTTTTTTGAAAAAATGTCAAAATTTTCTTTTCTGGTTTAGTGGGTTTTAATTTATGAGAACAAGGATGAGTAGGCCATCCTGCACTTGACAGTTTGATGTTTATTTGAAGTCATAGGTCTACCAGGAGATGCTACGGTTCTCATGCACTCTACAACGAGCACATGTCCCCAAGTAGGATCCAGATGTTATCCCCATTTTGTGGATAACTAAGGAGATGATGTCTCGAGGCCCTCAGGTTGTAGATATGGAGTGCCGAGAGACTACATGACCAGAAGTACACTTTGTATAGATGGAAAATCCACTCACCGCCATAGATGGTCACAGGTTTACAGATGGCATCCACCACAATAGTTGGATTTCAGAAGGAAGTGGGCCTTGCTTCATGAGGTACAAGTCAATATTATGGTACAAATCATTTCAATACCTAAGCCATTTGATTATGTTGTATCTAAGGTTGCTCTAGATTTCATGATATATTCTTCGACATTATGCCTTTTTCCCTGCTTCACCTTGGTGGTTGACATTGTTCCCTAGTAAGCGGTCTTCTATGGGAATGGGTTTGCTGCTAGGAAATCACTTGATGAGCCATCATATCGTTCCCAACCATACTTACCACTTTCCATCATTATCCCCCTCAATTTCCTTATCTCTTGGGATTTTAGGGTGTATTGACCCAAGAAGGGGTTGTCCCTCTTTCTATGGGAAGAAGGGGCTAAAGGCCCACAGGGGTTGGTGTTGAGTAAAAGATAAAATCCATATATGAACCTTCCAGATGCTTCACCCAAAGATCACCCAAGAAAGAAATAAAATGTTTATCTTTGAATAAAAGGGTACCCATAATATAACAAAGAAATGCCTGAAAGGTAGATTGAAGGATAGGTGGTCTCATCACGAGCTGAACTATCACATCCATGGATATCTAGTGGTATGACATTGTCATTATCTGGTCACCAAACCAGGGAAGTGACTCTTAGTTGCATGGATGAGAGAAAGGGGGTCTCATCATGAGCTAGCCTTCTCATTTCCATTAGGCATTTGTGGGTGACATTGTCACCATCTGGTCACCACGCTAGGGAAGTGACCTTCAACCTCTCCTTGTGCCAAATAAAATATAAAGAAAGAAATATAAAAGGAAAATAGTGGGCTTGGAAAAAGTGCATTGCGGACGAAGGTAACACACACCCTCTACAAAGGCACCCATGAATGAGACACTATGAACCCTAGTATGTCATGAGCCCTATTCCCATTGAGTCTTGACCCCATCCACCTCATACACTCTACATGTCTTAGAGAGGGACCTCTTGGAGGCTCTCATTAACCTAGGGAAAGATCTACCCAATAGGACACCTCGTCAACCCTCCCATACTTAAGCTTCACAAGTCACATAATGTCTTTGAGCTGTTAATTGTTTGATATGGTAATCTTTGATGCACATGCTTAGATGGATTATTTATTGATTGGATCCACTTTCCATGATGTTATTACTTGATATCCTTGGAGGGCATGTCCATTTGTTTTTGTAGGACCTAGTTGGTGGATAGTTTTGGGAGAACAAGCTTAGCTTGGGATTCCATGGGGCTACAAGCCCACATGATGGATGCCAGGGTCATGCATGTCAGATGAGAGAGAGATGACTTGGACAGACTTGATGATGACTTGGATGACCTATATCACCCATTGCTTGCTAAACGATTTTCCTGGGAGGGGGAAACCGTCTCACTTTTGAGCATGACATCATGATATTGGGGGTTTGTGCTTGGTGGTGAGGTGAAACTCACTTGCACTTGGACGTTTTGAGGAGAAGTGGGTTTTCACAAAGAAGAGATCATTTAGATGCTTGACACATGGCCTTGGGAGGCCCTTCCATCCTTCTCCAGCACCAACGACCTCCTCAAAGTGACAACACGTCCCCTAAAGGGGTGACACCATCCTTAATCAGGTTTTAATTTGTGCAAAAGATGAAATTTTAAGTGAATTGTTTAATATTATTATGTTAAGGGGGAAAGATTAGGGTTTTTGACCCCTAATCTTGTGTTTTCTCCTTATTTTGTGGACAAGCCATGTTGGCTAATTTTTGTATAAATAAAGATCATGAGATCTCATTTTAAATCATAACTTTCCTCTCACAAGAGGTATTGGTCTGAAATTTTCACCCCCCCTTAGCTATTTATCTCTTGTGCACTTGTGTATGGATGAAATTTTGGATGGTTAAAGGAAGAAGTGATGCACTAGCCTTGGAAGGTTAATTTCTAGCTCTTGTGGTGGATTGTCTTAGTATCTCTCTTGATCTTGGTATGGTTTTTACTCTTTTTCTATCATTTTATTCAATTCAAGTATTGTTTATGCTAGGAGCTAGGTGGGAAGTATAAGGGAATACACCCCCACCATAGTATTCACCATTTTTTCTTCATTTTATTGCTTCATCTCATTGACAAGGGTTTGCTAAGATAAGTATAAGGGCATACACCCTCTTAGCTTAAACCCTAGCTTAGAGAAATTTTCCTTGGGAAGTAAAAGGACTTACACCCCCAAGGAGGTAGCTTCTCTAAGCTCCTTGTGACTCCATTAAATCAATAGTAAAGGCACTAGTCATATTTTAAATGCATTGGAGATATAAATTATTACATTGGGAAACATGAATTTCAATTTTTTTAACTTCTTGCCAAAGTGGATTTTTTTCCTTGTGCCTTGGGCACCTCACAAACATTAGGGAATCCTCATCCAATGGATATTTATTGATGCTGTTACAAAATTGCATCTCCATCCATTAGGGTTGCAGAAACCCTAACATACTTGCTTAACCAACTCTCTTATCAACCATTAGTTTTGGCTCAAAGTTTGCATACATACTCTCCTAATCCTAGCGTACTTTTTGGAAAAGTTTGAAGGAATTATAGTGGCTGATTTTCACGCTGTAATACATTGAATTTTATAGCCATAAGGCTGATATAATTTTATGCGGACAACTGTTTACAACAACCTTATATTTTGTGCTAGAATTTGAGATTTTCATCTTGAGTTTAGCTAGTATTTCTCTTGCATTTCTACTTGATATATAGAAATTATTTGGAATCTTATAGTATCATTTAGTTGCTGATACATACTGTTATTTACTGTGGAAAATTAGGTACAAAAATCTTAACTTGTTGATCCAACTAACATATATTGTTGCAAGTTGTGTTTTCTTGTGTCTCGGGCAGGTACAATCATCCAAGGAAACACTATACTTGTGGGGAAACCTTTACTTGAATTAAAAGGCATCCTTCCCTACCATTCCTTCCATTTAGACTTGACCTATAGGGGCTTCGTTTACACTTCCTTCCATCTATGCCTCAATCCCCCTAGGGTCGCCCAGATCGCCTCCCTAGAGTGACCTAGTCACCCTTGAAGTGAGGGACCTACATCAAGGGGACATTGCGTGTAGGATTCCCATAATTATAACACTTGTTTCCTTGGTTGGGTCGGGATTTTCCCATCCTACAAATTGTGCCATAACAAGCACCTACTTAGAGTCTGCAGACACCAACCTGTTAAGAAAGATGAGGACACCAATCCTCTGCCTTGCACCACCCTTCCACCCTGAAACAAATTTGCTTCAAATTAAAATTCCTTGCACCACCCAACCACCTAGACACATTCCTCTTTCATTCTTATTGTTGCTCTTCTCACCTTTGGTTCCGTGAACCTCCAAATATTCGTTACATCGTTTTCTCTCATGCACTTGTAAAACTCTTTGAGAGCATAGATATTTATACAAAAGTATTTACACAACAATTTGTCCACATATCCAAAGAATACGGGCTTGGTTTTAGATCTCCATAAAACCAAGTTCTAATGGTATATCCAAACCCCTTCGTTTCCATGCTTGATTTGTTCAAAGAATGAGCTTGACGCATAACTACTGTCAGATATGTTTCAGGATTCAACCTCGTCCGTCGATTTACTTAATTTTCCATCAAGAGACACACCATGAAAACATGGCATACAACAACCATCCTATATTCTCTTAATTAAATCCTAGCCATCGATATATTCCTTCGGAACCATGGGTCTTCAGTTCACAGTCACCGTCCGATTAGATCTTAGATTGATCTTGACCGTAGATTTTTTTATTTTTTTTATTTTTTACTGGGGGAATCGGCAACTCGCGGTTCTCGTACTC
>ML829301.1:6850-22579 GCA_009831015.1 Picea engelmannii | reverse complement strand
ATTTCCCCACTGTTACAAGATAAGTATCTAACTATGTTCTTATCACATTTTGCATGACTGTGCTACATAAATTATCATGATTTCCGCTGTGTATATGAATAACTGTTAAATGCTATGGATTGTTTAATCGTAGCAGTAAATTATACGTTTTACTCTGAGTTAAATGTATTTCTTTACTTGAATGCATGCGATTATATAATGCATGTACGAATTATGTAAAAGTGTGTGTACAGAATGTTACATAGTACGCTATAAGCTCTGGGTAAGAAAAAAGGTACACTACAATTGGTATAAGAGCGCGAATAAGCCCAGATTTTTCGAAATGGGTGTGCTACACTAGTGTTGTAACCGGAAGCTCTGATGTGACACTCTAATATCATTTCCCAACAATCCCAGTCATATGACAAGTAGCCATGATTATGGGCTTCCAAAATTATAGCCCCAAGTGACCGTATCCCCATAATATAAACAAGCCTCATGTAAAGGACCTAAATTTGATAAAAATGCATGTGTATGTGTCAATATTAAAATCTAATGGAAACAACAACAAAATCACATGTGTCATGCATAATACATCGATTTTCATGATAGGAAATAAACATTTAAATTTTTCATATTCATAAACAACGATAAGGCACTTAACTTTTAATTAAAGAAGGTCCAAAATATTGGTTGTGTAAGAGCATTTTTCCACCCAATCAGAGGTATCTCTTGAAAATACCACCCCCAAGCCATGTTATGAGGCCACCATGGTAAATGAAACAAGCTACAAGGTTCTCTCTCTCTCTCTCTCTCTCTCTCTCTCTCACTCATCCCAACCCATTTTCTCTCATGCTCAACCAATATGATCCCTATGTAGCATTATAAGCATCTCATCCAACCATCAACAACCAATGAACTCTCTCCCACTATCCCACACAATACAAGGGAGATCTTATCCTTCTTTTCTCAGCATCCCCTAGAGATATTACCCCCTCCATTACTCTTCAATGTGGATAGAAACAACCCAATCTACTGTATGTTTTTTTAAGATTGCCTGAAAAATTAATACTTGGCTCTCAAGAATCCAAAGAAGAAAGTTACTACACAGTGGGTGAAGGTTTCCTAGCTTACCCAACCTCTGTGCTCACCTACAACCATCAATTCTTCATCTAAAGTCTACAATTTTCTCTTAATGGTGTTGATTACAATCATTTTTCTCAAATTTCCCATGGATAACAATGGAGAATACAACATGAACAACAACGAGCATGAATGTGAGAGTTATGGAATGAATGCTAGAGTCAATGGAAAGAGAATAATGGGGGAAATGATGGTTGACATTACTTCTGACTATAGGGAATGGAGGACTCTTACAATTCTCATAATGATTATATTTAGCCCATGTTGCCATAACTACGTGAGAGAACTTTCCCACCAACATTCTACATACATTCAATGCTTATTTTTAATGAGTTACAGAGGTAGACAACTTATTTAAGGCACATGGTGGAAAAAGAGATGAGTTCTAAGGATGAAACTTGTCAACATATGATTTATTTTCCCATATGCCCCCTTTTGACCTCTTCCTCTCTAGTAGAACTGTAGCCCCTCCCATGCTCTACACAACCTTCTTGGACCGTTATATATTATATTCCAACATTAATATTTACATATCTTTATATCACCATGACAAGCCTAACACATGGTCCACATATGTATATTTACATCATACATGTCTAGCAATTCACTAGTTAGACCCCTTAAGCTCTGCACTAAGAATCCATAATAACATATCTACAACACCTATATAATCTGATTTAATACATGCCATGGGTCAAAACTGGTGTATTACATGAAATTTATCTTTCGACTAATAAATTGTGATTGGTCAAGGTAATATAGTCTATGGATAACATACAACCCGTACCTAGCCACAAACACAATCATAAGCACAAGAAACCCACGAAAAACATCATGTCAATGAGAGATTTGAATCACAGTGGAGAATAAAATATCAACTACAATAATTAATATTATTCAAATTAATATAAAGTTTAAAATCATGGATGTAGGAGAAAATTAAACTTATCAATGAAAAAAATTAACTATCAATAATACATTTTCTTTCTAACCATTGTTTTATTATGATTGACCGAAATATAAATTAATCACTACTACAACAAACATTTTATCTCAACAATGGATTGCATGGATTGCCTTGATTTTTTTTATCTTTAGTAGCTACAACACATAGTCTTGGGAAGGGAAGGCACTCAACATCATTTAATACACATCGTACGGCCCATAGGAAGATAGTAAACAACGGTCGAGTGGGGAATTACGACCCATGGGGATGGAAGAATACTCAGCTAGTAAGGATAGATGCGGCCCATTTCAGGGTTTGCTTGTTTTATAGACCATTTGGTAATGTTTTCATGAATCAATGTTAACAGTTAAATGATGAAACTAATGTGTTTGTTGGAGTACTGGAGTATATTATTATAGTATTGGATTATATTACTATAATAATATATATTATTTAATGTTAAATTTATGTTAATATAAGTGACTAATAAAAAAGAAGATAGATATAAGTTAATTATATGTTAGTAAATGAGGTAGTTAGGTTGTATGGATACTATAATTATCTAGTAAATTAAATAAAACGGGATCAACTCCATTGTATCTCCATTGTATCAAATAATTTGTAATAAAAATATATATTTATACAATTATATTTTTATCATATCTCCAATATTTCTTATGTGTTAAATTTTAACATAGTATCATAACCATATCAATATCTGTGAACAACGTTAGAGTTTGTGAACCTGTCTAAGATCAAATTTGAAGCATGTGAGCTATGTTAAAGTCTATGAACGTGTGAAGAAAATTAAATCTCTTGTTCTAAATTAATATGCTTAAGCTTTGCAAATGGGCCAATGAATTTTTATTTAAAAAAAATAAAAAAATAAAACTAAAAGAATGAGAATAAAGATGCCACCAAGAACATGGTTGTGGTGAATCTCAAAAGCAACACATAGAAGTCCAATAGCCATACATAAAGAAGAAGCCATGAAAACAAATTCACCATATCATGAGATATTTGTTGAACCCTATGCATACTATAGGTGGATGAATAGTTGAGATTTTCTATTCTATTGATCCTTATCTCAAATACAAAGATAAACATTGCTAGAGGAAATAAATCCGCACACTAACTTGCATTTGGAGACAATGAATAAAGAGGGAAAGGTATCCATACAAATAATAGTTTGCAACCATTTTCAATACATCAAGAATACCAACTCTATTTGGAGTTATTGTGAGCATAATTGCTTGAAGGAAATCATGCCATATAAGTAGAGCATGAAATCGTGACGCGCTTGCAGAGCACATGTAGAGCATGAAATTGTGCATAGAAATTCAACAACAAAATCGTATATGTATGTATCGTTTGAAGGATTTTTAAAATGTGATGGTTAATAATGTATTTTTCTAAGAATGTAAGTTTTCACAGTTAGATATAATGTAGTATATATTTATGGATAAACAATGTATACTTAGTTTTCAAAACATTCAATCTTTTTAGTGGACACTCCACCCATCATCAGGGAAAACCAAAAGCTCAAATGTAGAAAATAAAAGTGTTATGATTTTGTATTTATAGCTTTGAGCAGGAAGGTAACCGTTAGTAAAAATTAGGTAAAAGATTAAAACAAAATCACTTAAAATTAATTGAAGGTGAAAAAAGTAAGAGAGAAAGTGAATATACCAAGACACCAAAATAGTCATCAAGAGTAAGAAGTATTAAAAAGGGTGAAATAATGATAATATTAATGATATCAAAGATAATGAAGTAATGAAAAGTTGGATCAATGAGAAAAGGAAGAAAATGTTGTTAGCTAAGATTATAAATTAGTAGTGGAAGATAATAAAGATATGTTAAAAATATTATATAATATTATAGCATAATAATATGATATGATCTAATAATGAAAATAAGGTAATAAAGAATATATTGGTGAGGGCAAAGGTTATGAATTGAGGAAAGATGATAATAGTGGTAAGCTAATACATATTATAAAACATTAATATAATATGATATAGTAATGAAGATGAAAATGATGTAAAAAGAATAAATTGAAAAAAACGAAGAGCAATTTAAAAGTAAAGAGAGAAAAATTTTGTGTGATGAGAAAAGGAGGCGAAAGAATCCAAGATAATGCGAGGACACAAAAGCAATAAGAATGAAGGGGGAAGGGGGTGAATGGATATGGTTCAGGGAATGAAACTCCACAAAGGAAGCCTATTGATCAAGGTGGTGAATAATGGGTTTCCAAGATTGGATGAGTTTGTAGCCATCTTCGCGATTAAAATTATTAGGATGGTTTTCTATTTCGAGAGCTTCCCATATGAGCCGAGTGGAGTAGTAAGGGGCTGAGTCTATAATTTTAGTTTGGTCAAAGAAAATGAGGTGCTTGGGATTGAAGGAGTGTTCAACGATAGCTGATTTGGAGGTTGGGTTGTGGGTCGTATCAACTATATGTTCTTTGAGATGGGATTTGAAGGATCTATCATTTTGAGTTATGTAAGATTTTCCACATGAGCAAGGGATTTGGTAAACTCCTAGGCCCAACATCGGGTCAGTTTGTCTTTAGTAGTTCTAAAGAGTTGTTTAAGGGTTTTATATGGTTTGAACATTGTTTTGATATTATTCTTAGCCAATAGATTTGAGATCAGATCAATGGTCCCTTGGATGTAGGGCAGGGAGATGAGATCACAAGGAGGGGAGGGGGATGAGGGTAAATTTGGTTTTGGTTTGTTGGCAGAGAGAAAATATTGGTTGATTTGGGAGACATAGTAACCATTGGATAGGAGGGCCTTGGTTAGGTGGGACTTTTCTTCTGCGAGGAATTAGGGGGCAGAAATGCAAAGGGCACGAGTAACCAGGGTTTTAAGGACAATGAATTTTTGGGTTGGATAGTGGCAGGAACTAGTATTAAGGTATTTATCAGTGTAGGTCTTCTTTCTATAAACCTGGTGGGTAAGGGAGCCATTGGGAAGACGAGAAATAAGTGTTGAGGAAAAGATATGAAATGATCTTACTCAAGCATTTTCAGATTTTGTTTGGCTAAAGAAAAATAGACGAGAATGTCACCCTAGGTTTATAGCCATAAAAAATAAAATCCTAACTCACAAGTATCAATTACAAGTGCTTAGTCTAGTCTTTTTCAAAAATAAAAGCTTGCTAGAAAAATCATTTTAATATGATTTTTTGAATATAATAGTTGTTGAAAACAATTGTAAAGACATAAGTAAGACACCAAGATGATCATCAAGATAGGTGAGACATAAAGCAATCCTTTATTTCATTCCAATTCACCAAAGAGTCATTTTCTTTACAAAATCTCATACATAAATTTCGGACCAAAGTCAAACTTAGAAATCTCCGTTGGAACATACAAAAAGACCTCTGACAGAAAACCAAAACTGAACTCTAAAAGATGGATCAACTCGCCACAGATTGTTTCCCACTCGACTCTGCACAATAGCCTTTGTCAGTCATGAAAACTAATTCACAAACAGACAAGTCTACACAGACTATCAAAGATAGATCAACACCTATGAAAAACAAGTGTCTGAATGATGTAATTCAACCATGAATGTTGTTGTCTACAATAAGACCCTGCTATCATAAAAGAGAATTAAGCTTGAGATAAATTAAGGAATGAATGAAAATTGAACTATCTCAACATAAACTCAAAGAGAAAACCTTTGTATGCTTCTCTTTCTATCCTCCTATTGTTCCCCCCTTTCTTTTTTCCTTTAAGCAAATTAGAATTGGTTGAAGTAGTTGAACCACCTCATTAGTTAAGTTAACTAAGAACTCAACCAACTTTTTAGTTAAGGGGGGGGGAAGTAATAAGTCATAATAAGGGCTTTAAGTAAATAATAACTAGTAGGTGGGACCCCTTGTAACTCATATTTAGCTCTTAACAATTATAACATAACTAGTCGATTTAGCAATAACAAATATCCTCATGACTCCCATCATCGCATGCACATTTGACAATTTATCTCATTTTTATTTGACATTGTTTTCAAAAATGCATTACTCATATATCCAAAAATAAAACATGTTGTCCAAAAATTCCTGAAGTCAATTGTCATCGACAATAGATAAAATAAAATAAAATAAACTCAAAAGCCATATTTCCCACTCTAAGATGAAATATTTCCTTGATTGTTGTTGTCACCTTTCGATTTTCCTGAATTTTCCTTTGGCTATGATGAGCCTTTAGGCCTAATCTCGTTGATCACGTGAGAACAATCATCCCTAAAATGCATCCGAGAAGACTTGGATTTATCAGAGCCATTGGAGGGTGAGGAAGGGGCAACAGTGGCTTTTCCTTTGTCAAGGGCATGTTGGGCCTCGATTTTCAACCTTTTGCTAGCATGAGGGGACTGAACTGGTGAGTGAACAGGTGCAACTTGGATAATCGGGTTAATAGGCAGGGGAGCGGGTAAGGACAAATTGGGCCAACCACAAGTTGGCAGACTTTCGGGTGGACAATATCCTGCCATCTATCATTTTCAGGAACCTCGGGTTGCAATGAGACATGAGGGGGAACGAGAATACCAGAGGCTTGTGTAGCTTGGAAAGGAGGTCTTTCAGGCCTAGTTTGGACCATTCCTTGCCCAATCCAATTGAAAAATATGGCCTGAAACAACTGGCATAGCTCTTGTAATTCAGCATCAAAGTGTATGGAGAACCTTGGCCTTCTTGGGCCTCTGTTCCAATTACCTCTCCCTCGGTTGCCTCTGCCATGGCTACCTCGGCTGAAAAAACTCATTCCTGCATGCATGATGGATTAGCAAATAGTCTTTTAAACAACCATACATGATAACTCTTTAAAAATATGAAATATATTTTGGCTCAACAACATATAAGGCTCATGCAATCCAATCCATAAAAAATGTCTAACTGTCGTCAATGAGCAGGGGGTGAACAAAAAGTCCTGGGATATGCGAGGGGCTTGTATTAAGAGAAAAAATGATAAAATGAGGGGGAAAGAAACATGGTTACTGCTCAAAGACCACAACAATCAACTGTAATGAAACCAAAAAGAACATCACTGTAATCCAACGACTTTAAATTGTTTCAATACAAAAAAAATTCTTGACTGTAATTAATTTTAGAACAGGGAGTGAAAAATGAATGTGGGAAGGCGAGGGGGTTGTAATTAGCGGAAAGTGAAATAATGGTAGGGAAGGAGAGCGATTACTGTTCATAAAATTAATTCAGTGATCCATAAAACCATTCTGCGAAAGGAAACACACCAACCAAATGACCACCAAGACCCCAAACAATTACTGTGTACTATCCAAACAACTCTGCATATTTAACTTTCTCACTGTTGTAACCAAATATTTAACATAGTATCATCAAAATAGAAAGTATGCATTCCACAACAGCCTGTAGGGGAGCTCTTCTCTTCTCATTTATCCATTTAATATTTTCAAACAATTCCCAAATTCATAAACAGTAAACTATTTCCACGATGTTCAGCATCAAAATCAACCACTACCCACAAATTATTCCAATCATCAAATACAAACTCAAATGTCATGCTCGATTTTGTATTTTAATAATTTAAAAATTGAATTGCAACGAAGTTATAATGTCATAGAACCAGTGCCTATCACTGTTAAAAAGCATGGTATTCATTTAACATACATAGTGGATAGTCGACATCACAATTCATATCCAAATTGCAAGATCCTGACTTTCCATTTAAACACATAGACAACAATCATCACTTCAACTCACGCTATGTTGTGGGATACACAAAACCATTCGACCAAATGCACTTGTATTTCTATGACTGTACAAGTCCAATTTTCTTTGACTCTAAACATTCAAAATGTTGGGCTATCCATCCAATACAACGAGACATCAAAAACAGGTCCGATTTTACAACACAAATTGATCAAATTGCAACAAGCCATTGTTCAGAAACCCGTGACCTTCTCTAATGGCGCAATCAATTAACATCGATAACAAATACAGTGGATAACCATGCCATAATTACCACGATTTCGACATTGATCCAGGTGGATATCGGTGGCCACCCACCTTCTCCAACTGGCCCAAAACATGTTTCTGGCAATTTTGGTAATTTACTATTTTTAACAGTTTTTAACTTCTGGGGCCATTTTAAAGCCCTAAATGATGTTTTTTGAGAAAATGGGGAGAAACATGGATCATAGTTCAATGTTTCTCATCCAAAATTTGTATTCCTCGGATAGACCTTTCCAACGAGCTATCATACGCCTAAAACGGAGATCGTATGCAAAAGTTACGACCCCAGGAAGTTGATGCACCAACTTACCCAAACAGGGCCCACATGACTTTTGGCACTTCATCTCCTAGGGTTAGGTTTTTGGATGTCTAGGGTTTTTGGCATTCTTGCTTATTGTAAAAAGGCCTTCAGAGCCTCATTGTAATCATCTTCTTGTGAATGCGAGTAGCCATCACATCTCTTCTCAGAGATAAGCTGCCACCATTCTAGCGAGTATTTCACTCTGTATTTTACAGTCTCTGTACATTTATTTCATTAATCGAAATCATGTATTACTGTATATCTGTGACTCTTGTTATATTTCCGCTATATCTTTGTTATATTGTTGTCTCTCTTGCAATATCTCTGAATATTTTTGTGTTATATCTCCGCTCTCATTTCGTGCCGAAAATAATCTGGATCGGTGGTATCAGAGCCAGGTTGCTCTTGATCGTTTTCAGTGCATGTCCCCGACGAGGTCTGAGTATAGAAAGTTGGGTCTCGAGCTTGTCTCTCTTAAGGACAATCGCTCTCGCACACCCAAGAAACCCTCAATGGCAGAAGAAAATAAAAACGACCGAGCAGACGATCTTATCAGTCTGTTGCTTGAGCAAGCTCTCACGCGACAGAGGGACGAAATGATGGAGAATTTCTCCCACATCCTTCAATGCCTCCCGATAGCATTAGGCGCATCTTCATCAAGCGACCACTTTGGAGGAACCTCACCTTTCAAGGTATAGGTTAATTTTGATATTCTCGTATTTGAAGGTCAATAGATGCAGATGCCCTAGATAAATGGCTAAATATGCTAGAAGGTTATTTCTCTGTTCATATTTTTTCCGACAAGGAAAAGATCACCTTCGTACTCCTTAAGGATCTCCCCCATGTCAAACATTGGTGGGAAACTTACTGGGAGCAGAGTTCCACAGAGGAGTCTGGAATATATGGGGTCGAGCCCACTTGGGATTTTTTTGTGGATGTGGTAAAGGAACAGTACTACCCTGTTGGCAACTATGAGGACCAATACATGAGATGGACCACACTGCGACAAGAGAGGGGCCAAGCAGTTCTGGAGTTCACCAATGCCTTCCATACCTTGCGCACCAAGCTGGGTATCAAAGATTCTGAACGACATTTGGTTCTGAAATACCGTGGGGCTCTACACAGACACATCCAAACTGAAATGGATTTTCTAGACATCTCATCACTCGGTGCTGCTTATCGATATGTTGTTAAAATCGAGTAGAAATTTAAGCACTAGAACAAACGGGAGTTCGGGTCTGCAAATCTGCAACAACCAAAGTATGACAAAGACAACCCTAACAAACAGTCTCCCAAAAACCAGTCTAAGCCACAAGAAAATAAGGGTCACGGGAAGACAAAGAAGGACACCATAAAATGGTGTGATTTCCACAAAAGCCCCTGGCACAACACCGATGAATGTCACTCAAAACAGTCATTGGTGGACGAGATCAAAGACAAGGAGCTGAACCCTAATTCATAATCTGATTCTGAAAATATTGGTAAAATACATATCATCGACACAGACCCCATTGCTATTGTTGCGACCGCAACAATTCAACCAGAAGAACCAACAAATCCAGAAGAGGGGGAGCGCCTTTTTCATTCACAGATGTGGGTGAAGGGGACCCCGCTACATTTTATTGTTGATAGCAGAAGCCAGAAGAACCTCATCTCAACAGAGGTCGTCAAACAATTGGGATTGTCAACAACACTACACCTGCAACCATACAGCATCGGGTGGCTTCGCCAAGGACGAGATCTTCGTGTCAGCCAGCAATGTCGATTGTCATACAGATTCCAACCCTTCAAGGATGAGGTATTATGTGATGTTGCCCCACTGTATGTCTGTGTTGTTCTCTTGGGCCATCCATATAAGTGGAAACGCCATGCTATCTATGAGTCTCGACCCCGTAGTGTCATTATTACTCTGGGGGTTCATCTCTACAGAAAATAAGAGGTAGTTCCAACTACTGCCCCACCTAAACAGTGTCGCAATGTAGTATCTCATACTACAAAATTCATATTCTCCACAATCTGTTCAAAAGGGGAACAAAAGGATACTACAACCACTACAGCCTCAACCCAAGCACCTTCTATCCACCAGAAGCAGGTCGACAAGGTTGCAGCAAAGCACAAAGATTCCTTCTGCACACATTCATCTCATGTATCCAGACTAGTTAAAAAGGTCCAACCCTTCCAGCCACAGGTTCGTGACGACCTTCAACAAACCAAGCAATGCGACGGTTCCAACAAGGCAAGCAACTCACCAAGATTCAGATTGAGCAATCGCTTTCCCCTCTCCCCCGGGAACTCAACGCAATGGAGACCATTGCTTCCTAAGGAGGGAGGATTGATCCAGGTGGATATTGGTGGCCACCCACCTTCTCCAACTAGCCCAAAACATGTTTCTGGCAATTTTGGTAATTTACTATTTTTAGCAGTTTTTAACTTCCGGGGCCATTTTGAAGCCCTAAACGATGTTTTTTGAGAAAATAGGAAGCAACATGGATTGTATATCAATATTTCTCATCCAAAAGTTGTATTCCTCAGATAGACCTTTCCAACGAGCTATCATACGCCTAAAATGGAGATCGTATGCAAAAGTTACGACCCCAGGAAGTTGATGCACCAACTTACCCAAACGGGGCCCACACGACTTTTGGTGCTTCATCTCCCAAGGTTAGGTTTTTGGATGTCTAGGGTTTTTGGCATTATTTCTTATTGTAAAAAGGCCTTCAGAGCCTCATTGTAATCCTCTTCTTGCGAATGCGAGTAGCCATCACATCTCTTCTCAGAGATAAGCTGCCACCATTCTAGCGAGTCTTTCACTCTGTATTTTACAATCTCTGTACATTTATTTCATTAATAGAAATCGTGTATTACTGTATATATATGACTCTTGTTATATTTCCTCTATATCTATGTTATATTGTTGTCTCTCTTGCAATATCTCTGAATATTTCTGTGTTATATCTCTGCTCTCATTTCATGCCGAAAATAATCTGGATCAGACATTCCCATTGGCAAATTCTAAAACACACAGTCATAGTATTATTAACTCAACCTATCGGTCTGAGCTATCAATCCAATACAAAGAGGCACAAAAAAGAAGGAAGAACTAGGCTACTAGTATACAGAAAATCCAAACAACATTAGAACTTTTCACGTTGGTCCCTCGTAATGTGTCAAACGAGAACTGTTAGTGCTCCAGGAAAATGATTTCTCCTGTAGATATTTTAGAATGTAAGAGTTAGTATCGAGGACAAAAGCAATTTTGAAGGGATCCAGGAATAAAACTTGGAACTCCGAGGTAATTATCAGCCCTTTAATGTATATGATTAGATCATCAAGGTAGATATGGATGTTGATCAATTCATCAAGAGTTGTGTGTATAGTTTTTTTAAAAGAGATACTTGCATCAGGTAAGCCAGAAAGATGGCATTTGTAGGACATGGTACCCCAACTAGTGATAAAAGTGGTTTTGTAAGCATCTTCCCCTTTTACTTTGATTTTCCTGAAACCCAAAAAATTGTCAAGTAAGGGCCTCAACTGTAACTCTACAACCTGTTGCAGAATTATTCTCATATTGAGAGGAGGAAAAGGAGTTCTCATAATAGCCTGACTGAAAGTGCAGAAATTAATGCAGGTTCTAATATGATCAGTGGTCCTTGAAGGAGGTACCCAATTGGAAACCCATTCAGGGTGGACTGAAAAAATAATCCCAACCCTTAAGAAATTTTCGAACTCCCTTTGAAAGGTTGCTTTAAATGCAGAGTTAATAGATCTTTGTTGTTGCATAATTGGTTTCATGCTTTCCTTGATGGGAATAGAATTCTGTAAAATACCGGGATCAAAACTATGAAGATCCTTATAAGTCCGAGCAGAAACCTTTTGAAATCCATCAAGTAGCTTGGAAATCTTCATTTCTTCTTTATCAGAACATTGGGTACTTATGTTAACGTTCCTTGAATATTCAAGTGCCCCAATGTTCAAGGAGACAGTTTCACCCACCCTCCTTCGTAACTCCTCTTCCTTCTGGTTTTTTTTATTTCCTACATCACTCGAAGAAAATGAACTCTCAAGAGGAGTCAAGCCCTCATGAATCTTATTGTTTTATATATATATATAATTTCCTCATGCTTGAGAGGTTCATCTTGAATGAAATCACAAAT
Organism: Picea engelmannii; assembly: GCA_009831015.1. Classification (NCBI taxonomy): domain Eukaryota; kingdom Viridiplantae; phylum Streptophyta; class Pinopsida; order Pinales; family Pinaceae; genus Picea; species Picea engelmannii. The sequence continues at coordinate 10,056 of ML829301.1, read as the reverse complement.
TCTCTCATCGTTAGGGAGGGCTTGCCAAGATTCTACATTGTCAGGGATATATGGACAACATAGATATTGAAAAGAACAATGAGGCGTGTGAGGCAAGAGTTCCTGATTAGGAGAAGTTGCAAAGGCAACTAACCGATCAGACATTGAATTCAACTCCCTCCTAACATGAGTGATGTTGAAAGATAAAAGGTTCGAGATAAGCACCCAAATAGTATGGGTGTATCGTTCCATCAGCTTGTTGCTAGGAGAGCATATCTTACGTATCAGGTTCACAACAATATTGGAATATCCAAAAACTGAAAGGTGACCACAACCAAAATTACAGGCGTTTTCAATGCCTAATAATAAAGCTTTGAATTCAGTGACATTGTTTGTACAAGCAAACTCTAACTTGTAAGACAAATTATGAATTTTCCCTACAGGGGAAACCAAGATAATGCCAGCCCCATTACCTTCATTAGAGCATGAACCATCAAAGTGCACGTGCCACATATCATCATCTAAATCGATTTGTTCCAAAGGAATATTATCCTCCTCAACAAATATGGAATACACTCCTAGGTCCTCTTTGATATAGTTTACACTATATTGTGGAACACTCTCTATGTAGGGTGAAATCCTCCCCTCTATAAGGATTATAATGTTCTTACCATGCCGAGGCATGGATAAATGTGTCTCATCGAGTGAGAGGTACCCACCTGTTAAGGATTTCCAATCTATCCCTAAGATAATCGAGTAATTTCTTACAGGAGTATTAATTACTTGAATGTTGAGGGTTGTCCTTATTTCAAGATGAGCGCATAAAACCAATGTCACATCCCTAATCTCGCCTATGGTTGTTTGTTGTAGACTATTATAGGAGAGCATGCTTCTGGAATTTTCATTTGTACAAGACAAGCCTAGCTCTTCCATAATAATCTTTGACATCACACTTGGGCCCCAACCGCCATCAATGAGGTAACAATGGGCAATCTTATCCATAATATTTACATAAATATAAAAAGGGGGACTTTTTACAGGATATCTAAAGTTATGTACACCTACTTTATTTACAGAAGAATCCTCTTCATTTACCTCTTCAGAAATATTGGCTACAACGAAAGCTTTTCCTTCCATGAATTGTTTCATATGCATATGTTATTCAGGGATGGAAACCATGTCTAGAAGGGTTGCATCTGCTTTGATTTTGGCCAATTGATTCAAGATATTGTATTTGGAAGAGGGGAGAGGGGGAGTAATTCCTTGACTCTCAGGAACTTTAGGAACCTGGACTGTAGCAACGGTTGAGGATGAGCTCAAGCTAGAAGAATTGCGTGGAGGATCAAATTTTCCCTTGGGAGCATAGGATTTGTTCCTAGTATTGATAACCATGCCAAATTCTGGCTCTGCAAAATCTAGGACAATGATGGTAGCTTTTGGTATCTTAACAAAGATCTTATCTCTGGCACTCTTCTTTACCTCACATGTGGTTTCCTTGTGGTGTTCCTCACAGAAGTTACACCAACTTTGAGGGAAGATAACTTTTGACTGAAAATTATTTTCAACCGTACTTCTAAAAGGGGGTGCAAAAGAGGATGAAACTCCAGGGGTGAGAGGGGATACAATTCTTTTCCACTCATACGCTATCATACAATTGTTCATGTCTTGTATTAGTTGTAAAAGGGTGGGCATGTCTGTCTATCTAACTAATTCTCCCTGGGGAAGACCATTTCTCTTCAGTTGTTCTTCATACTCTAAACAAGCATGCAAAGTGGAACCGAGATTATCAATGGATTTTTCCTCAAGCCTATGATGGTACGGGGAAGGCAATGCATTGTAGTAATGCATGAAAGTGTCTTGGTTCTAAGGCCGAATAAGTTCTGGTATTTGATTGTATAACTTGGTGAAACACAAGTTGAAGGACTTGATGGTCTCACCATCCTTATAGGTAATGTTATTATACTCTTGTAACTTTTCGTTTGGGCTTTTATATTTCCCATAAGTGGATCAGAACCAATATATTAACTCCTCCCAAGTAGACAAAATCTTAGGAGGAAGGTCAAAGAAATCGTCCGCAACCTTTCCTTCCAAGGAATTGACGAATAAGCGCATGCAAGTATCATTGTCATTGGCTCCTATGTTATGACAAGCATTAGAAAATGCCACCAAGTGGTCATTTGTACTAACAATGTTATTTCCTGAAAACCTAGGAAGGTTCTCTTTAAATTTAGGAAGTGGATGAGTAGCAGGTGTTAATTTAAGATGAGAGGACACGTGCCATGGTGTGGTTGTGGCGTCTTTTTCAAACTGAAAAAGACCATACTTTTTAATGAATTTGGTAGGATTTGTGGTAGAATGAACAGGGATATGGTGGCTATATAAGCTACCAATCACCGACGAAGATGAATACTGAGAGCAGGAAGCACCTCCCGTACCACCAGAGCCACCACTAGATGCCATCCTGTGGAGGATAGATGAGGGAAAGAAAGACGAATTGGACGAATCAGACAAAGTTCTCCTTAGAGCGCTTTGTTGGGCAGATAACACAACGTTCCTCCTTCCTATTTCAGCAATAGGAATGATTTTCGGTGATAAGCCTCTTCTTCTTCTAGAAGCACGTGAGTCTAAGGACATGAAAGAAAGGCCAAAACTGAAGAAACAAGACAGTCGCTACCGATTTCTAGGTTGTCTACGTCTAGCTTCCCAACGTTCTTTTCCACTGATATCTCATTCAATTGCTGCCCAAGAATGATTAAGCTCAACACGGGTATTGGCAGTGTCTAAAATGGTGTTAAACAGATTCAAAGCAATGTGGGTTTGGTCCTGGAGACCGGGCTCAATATTGGGATGCCTTGCAATAGGCACAGTCATTAAGAAATAAAGCATTCAAAGAATCAATATCATAAAAATAGATGTATCAATGAAAATCGAGTATAAACATTAACCAGAGAGGTATTGAAGATCTCCCCAGTATGGTCGCCAAATAAATGTTGAGGAAAAGATATGAAATGATATTATTCAAGCATTCTCAAATTTTGCTTGGATAAATAAAAATAGATAGGAATGTCACCCTAGGTTCATAGCCATCAAAAATAAAATCCTAACTCACAAGTATCAATTACAAGTGCTTAGGCTAGTCTTTTTCACAAATAAGAGCTTGCTGGAAAATTCATTTTAATATGATTTTCTGAATATAATAGTTGTTGAAAACAAGTGTAAAGACAGAA
>ML829300.1:82613-96228 GCA_009831015.1 Picea engelmannii | reverse complement strand
TTAGGTCTTTGACCAGCCTCCCCACGCAGATTGAGCTCGGATTTGATGTCAAATCGACTTGGGAGCCGATCCATTAGTGGTTGGGAGGCCGACCAGCTTCATAAATGCACCGTTTGGCAGGCGCACGGGTTTTGCACCCCACAACCACGCATATGCGCTCCAGGTACGAAGATATTACGCGCGCGCGCACGCGCGCCCAGTGGGTGCACATCGCCTTTTAATTTTTTGGCCATTTTGTATAGTTTTGACCCTTTTGCTGTGCTGTGGGATTAATCCTTGTGCCATGAATGACTGTTTTTCTGTGCTGACGATGCGGAGTTCTTGTCGCCCTGTGCGGACGAAATTTCAGTGATAACAACAGGGACAATGGGATACTTAGCAATTTTGACGTGTAACAGATTTGAATGTTATTCATCTTGTAGTGCATCACCAGGTTCTTCAAGATACCGATGACACTTTTATTATCACAATATATTGGAATGGGCTCATCATACTCAACTTGTATATATGTCAGAGTTTGTTTCATCCAAAGAACTCGTGTACAACATGATGCTGCTACAATATACTCTGCCTCGACTGTAGATAAAGATATTGATGATCATTTCTTGCTTAGACATGATACTAAACACTCACCCAAGTAGAACGTTCCTCCACTGGTGCTTCGTTGGTGATCAATACAACCTGCCCAATATGCATCTATGTAGGCAATAAGTGATAGATCCATTCCTTTTGGATACCATAATCTAAAATCTTCTGTTCCTTTGAGATATCTGAAAATCCTCTTCACTGCTAACACATGTGACTCCTTTGGTGCTGCTTGAAATTGCGCCACCTGTTCAACTACCTGCATTACATCTGGTCTGGATGTTGTCACATATAGTAGGCTGCCAATCATTGACATGTATTGCCTCTAATTTGTAGGCTTCAAATCATGATCTTTTCTCAACTTGCAACTGGTTTGCATGGGAGTGATAACTGGTTTGCAATATTCCATTCCAAACCTCTTTATCATTTCTCTGATATACTTGGTTTGAGAAATAAAGTTTCCTTGGTTTCTTTGACGTATTTGAAGTCCCAAAAAGGATATTTCTCCAAGTAATGACATTTAAATTCATTCTGCATATCTTTTGCAAATTTATGGCTTAACCTGTCATCATCACTACCAAAAATAATATCATAAACATAAAATTCAATTAATAAAATATTACCTTGACTTACCTTGATGTAGAGGTTGTTGTCTGCACTTCCTTTTCTGAACCCTGCCTGCTGCAGATACTTATCCAGTCTAGAGTACCATGCTCTAGGAGCCTGTTTTAGACCATACAAGGCCTTCTTTAATTTACACACACAATCTGCGTTCTCTGACAACTGAAATCCTTCTGGTTGTTCAATGTAGACTTCTTCTTCAAGTTCCCCATTCAGAAAAGTCGATTTTATGTCCATCTGATATAATTTGACATTTTTGGAGCATGCATAGGCTAAAAGCAAATAGATTGCTTCCATTCCAACAACTGGGGAAAATGTCTCTTCAAAGTCGATTCCTTCAATCTGTGCATATCCTTTACATACCAATCTAGCTTTGTTCCTTGTAACTTGTCCATCTTCATTTAATTTATTCCTGAAAACCCATTTTGTGCCGATCACATTCTTATTCTTTGGTCTTGGAACCAATTCCCAAGTGTCATTTTTCTATATTTGATCCAATTCTTCATCCATGGCCTTATTCCAAAATTCATCCTTGCTGGGTTCTTCAAAAGAGTTTGGTTCAATTGTAGATAAGAGTGCTAGGTGTGTTTGTTCTGGTGAACGGATTTTTCTTCTAGTCTCAACTCCTGCATCTTTGTTTCCAATAATCTGATATGAAGGATGATTCTTCTGTACTCGTTTTCTAGGTGTCTTTGGAGATACTTGCTGAACTTTCTCTTCTGTTTTTGTCGGATTCTCTTCATCTTCCTCTTCTACTTCATATTTTGCTTCTTCTTCAAAAAGTTGTTCCATTTATTTGTTTTCTTCTTCCTTTGATGGTCTGCCTATTTCATCAATTGTTACGTTGATGCTTTCCACAACTTTTTTCAATCTTAGATTGTAACACTTGCATGCTTTCCTTGTACTTGAGTAACCAACAAGTACTCTTTTTTCCACACGAGAGTAAAAATTTCCCATTCTACCATCTTCTCTTTTGATGTAACATTTGCTTCCAAAAACTATAAAGTGCTTCACATTTACTGGTCTTCCTTTCCATAGCTCATAGGGATTTTTATCAATGTTGTTTCTGTACATTACTTTGTTTTGAATGTGAACTACTGTATGCATTGCCTGTGTCCAAAATATATCTGTCAATTTGGAATCTATTAGCATTGTTTGAGCCATTTCTTGTACTGTCTTGTTCTTTCTTTCAACAACTCAATTCTGTTGAGGTGTCCTAGCAATGAAGAATTGCCTTTTTATTCCATGACTGCTGCAGTAGTCCATAAATTCCTTTGAAGTGAACTCTCCTCCATTATCAAATCTCAAGCATTTGATTCTTGAGAAAGAAAATTGTAGTCATTCTTGTATAATCATCAACTAATAACATAAATTATCTCTCACCTTTTAAGCCCTTTGTTGTAGTTGGTCCAACTAGATCAGTATGCACAATTTCCAGTGGTTTTGTTTTTAAATATTCCTTTGATTTGAACCTGGTCTTTGTTTTCTTTCCTTGTTGACAATGCTTGCATAAAGTGTTGGTTGGTTTCGTGATCTGGGGCATTTCTCTGACTTCTTATCTTTTAATAACTTTGACAAGGTTATCAAAATGCATGTGACCCATTCTTTTGTGCCATAGCCAACTTTCATCTTCATTTCCTTGACAACACTTTTCATTTCCAATTTCACTTAACACATATATGTTGTTGGAAGTTCTAGCAACTGTACTGACCAATTTCCCTGAACCTTCTCTTCTTATCTCACACTTTTGTGAATCGAAAGTAACTTTATGAACTTGGTCACATATTTGACTCACACTTAGAAGAATATGTTTCATATCTTCTACTAGTAGAACATTTTGTGCCTTTTCATTCTTGTTCCCAATTCGAACCATTCCTTCTCTAATGATTTTGGCTGAATTATCATTTCCAAAGGAGACTGATCCATTTCTTTCCTTTCTCAATGTAAGAAGTTTGTCTCTATCACCTGTCATGTGTTTTGAACACCCACTGTCAACATACCAACCTTGTTTCTTCTTCTTAGCTTGTAGAGCGACTGTGCATTCTTCATTGCTATACTAATCTTGCTTTGTTATCCATGTCATTTTATGAGGTTCTTGTCTGTGACTGTTGTTATTCTGTTGAGGTTCTTTAGGAGGGACTATCATTATGCAATCTTTGGCCACATGTCCAAAATTGTTACATTTGTAACATTACACTTCAGTGCTCAAAGATTCAAACCTATTGTAATTTCTTCTTTGTGTTTCACTAGATCTTCTTGAATAACCCCTTTGTGTATGACTCTCAAAGTTGTTATTGTTCCTGTTGTTAGCTTTGCAATTCACATCTTTATCTCCAAAATTATTACATGCATAACATAAACCAAAAAATATAGTTTGATACCTGGGAGTTGAAAATCTTCTGAAAGGAGGTGCTCTTATGAATCCTTCTTCTTCTTGACACTTATCTATCTGTTGTTGATTCTAAAATCTGAATCTTCTCGGTGGAGGAGTGTCCTTGTAATATTCCTTGTATATCTTCCTCTCCCCTTTGATTGTTTCTGCATATCTTTTTGGATTTGTTTCTCGCTCTTTTGTTTTGGAGCTTGATCCATTTTCTGTCTGATTGTATCCAAGTCCATACTTGTCAAGATGAGATTTTTGACTGTTGATAATGTCATTTAGAACTTTTGAGCTATTCTTCATATTTTTCTTTTGAATATCCTTTCTTAGTGTGAAAATCTCTGCTTCCAAGTTTCCAATGATCTTGTCCTTTTGTTCTAGTTGTTCTTTGAGTGCTTCTTCAATTCTTTTATCTTCTTCTAATTGAACCTTCAATTTTGTGATCATTTGTTCTAGTTCTCAAGTGTCCTTTTTCTTGTCTAGTTTTACTTGTAGTTTCTTGCTTTTCTTCTTTTCTCTTCTTATAACTTCTATGGCACACATTAATTCTTCTCGATAGTCAACTTCTACCTCTTCAATTTCATCTTCGACTTCTTCATATCCTTCTTCGGCTTCTTCATATTCTTCTTCGAAGTCTTCTTTGTCAGAATATTTTACTGCCATGAATGGACTCTTCCTGTTTCAATGTCACTGATTTCATCTTCATCTGATGATGAGATGTCTTCTTTGATGCATAAGCTTTTCTTGAAATCTTTGTTTGCAGTTATTTTTCCTTTATATGTGTGTTTGCCTTTTGAGTAACCTTCATCATTTCTCTTTTTATTATGAGTGAATTTGTTAGCAAAATGAACAATACCATCACAATTAAAACAAATTAAAGGAAGCTTACCTCTATACCTACTGTTGGTTCCCTTGTTCAGTGTTTTGACGAAGTTGGTCACTTCTTCATCATCTTTTGAGACGTCACTATTGCTGCTATATTCTTCTTTTTCCTTTTTCTTTTTCTTTGATATTTTGGATGCTTGAAGGCTGCTTCTTTTACATCTGGATTTTTCTGTTCAGTTCTCATTTCATATGTTGTGAAGATTCCATGCAGTTCGTCCATTCTTATTGAGTCTAGATCCAATCTTTCTTCTAGTACTGATATCTTAGGGTTGAATCTCATAGGAAGAGATCTTAGTACCTTTTGAACAATTACAGGTTCTTCGATTTCTTCTCCCAATCTTATGCTTGCATTCACTATTTCATCGACTCGTAAGAAGTAGGCTGCAATATCTTCATCTTCCTTGTTTTTTAGTTGTTCGAACTAGCCTCTGTACGTTTGAATCTTTGCTGCTTTGACTTTTGTATCTCCTTCATAAATATTTCGAAGCTTGTCCCAAATCTCTTTAGCGTATTTACAATGTTCAACTTTGGTGAAAACCGTATTACTGAGACCATTCAAAAGTGAATTTGTGTCTTTGGAATTATTCTCACTGAGTTTTACTGCTTTTTCATTTGTTGGTGGAACTGTTGTTGCTGTGTATCCATCTACAATTGATTTCCAAACTTGAAATCCCTGTGCCTGTATATATGTCTTCATCCTTATGCTCCAAAATGCATACTTCTGTCCATCAAATTGTGGTATTCCATTTTTATACAAGTTGGTATTCTCCATGATCTACCTTTCAGTGGTTAAACTGATTTCTCAAGGAACCTGCTATGATACCAATTGTTGGATTACTGAGAGGGGGAGGGGGGGTGAATCAGTAATAGCGTAATTATAATCCTTTTTCTTCAAATAATACAAGTGTTATATCAATGTATAATTATTATCCAATAATGAGAAATAAGAAATGAACAATCACACATATACACAGTACACCAGTGTTTTACGTGGAAATCCAAATCGAGAGAAAACAACAGAATGCTTTTTCTTATATTTCTTGAAGAATTACAATCATTGGAAGCACCAAATTCCTTTGTTTTCCAGTTGTAACTGGAAGGAGGCTCCAACCCCCTAGTTTCTCATGCTACAACCCGAGGGAGGCTCCAACTCCCTAATTCTCTGGCTACAACCAGAAGGAGGCTACAACCCCCTGTGTTCTCTGACTACAACCGGAAGGTGGTTACAACCACCTGTCCTTGCCCCATCCAACCACCCTAAAGTATAAGTAGAATGATGGAACCACTGTCAACCTGTCACTATGAGATATACTGTTGTACACCTATATCAACCTGTACCACTGACCTGTATCCAATCTGTACAACTGCCTTGTAATCAAACTGTACCTGAACTGAACATGTATCTACAAAATATAATAGATACACGACTTGTAGTGTTGCAGCCCACGTATGTACACACCCTATATGTTATGTATCCCGCATATGTACACTACCAAACTGTTATGCAACATGCGTATGCCTTCTGAAAACTAGAGTTTCCTTTTTCTTGAAAAATTTTGATTCTCTATAACTTCTTTCACATAGATCTGTAACCTGTCACTGTATCCAGACTGTAATTGTACCCTGTGCATGTATCCTCATATATAACCTTTACTCAAGGCAAGTATGTCTCTCTGTAGTCATGTGTCATATAGGTATGTGTAATCATGAACAAGTATAATATCCCTCACATGATCTTAGTCATCAACCCCTTTCTGATATTCAGTCTCTCAATTCATCAACTACTACACAAATACAAGCTCTCAATCATGTACCATAAAAACCCTTAGCCATATGCCAAGAAATACAAGATGTGCCTCACAAGAAGTATCAATGATGAATATACCATCACTGTATTTCTGTAGATCTGACTTATATAGAAGATCCCATGAAGCCACTAGTCTCTGTAGGGAGAATCCTCAAATATCCATTGCCATTCCTCATGCATACATCAAAATCCAACTATTCATAGAAATAGGACATAAATTTTGAACCAATGGATGGATTTGATGTATCTGAGCACTTTATACCTTCCTGGGAGCTTGATCACAGAATCTAGAACCTCTGCATCTTCATCTCTTCAAGTTTCCATGGATTTTCCAACATGTACGCACCCTAATACACTGCCAACCCGCGTATAACTTAGCATGTACGCACCTTGTACACAAACAACTCGCATACACCTCAGAAAATAGGGTTTTTCTATAATTCTGAGAATTTCTCCATCAACCCTTCATGCTACCTCAGGCGTTTTCCACTTTAGATGTATCCACAAGTATTTACAAGAATCTTTACACAAGAAAATAAATATACAATATGTACAAGTGTGTTTTTTATGAGTGAGCTTTGTCTCTTATTTATATCTTCATGTAGCCTTACACTTTCCTTATTTTAGGTCTTCTTCATTTAAAATAATTTCTTTTTTCAAAGCACTTTGACTCTTCGGGGCTTCTATGAGACTCATGAGGGTTCTCCAACTTCTTATGGTCATAACTCTCTAACTATGAGGAGTTATGTGACGTTCCACATACCACCATAAATGACATGACAAACACTATCCATCTAGGATAGTTTCACTCACAAATTCACTGTCCTTCATCTCATTATTCCTCAAATAAGCATGGGTTCTCTCACTCTGCAAAGCGTCTTCCCGTGAGGGATTTCACCATAAGGGGATCACTTTGAAGTTCATCCATTTTTACTTCTTATCAACCATGACAAGACAATAATGAGTCATCTTTACATCAAACAATATTGGGTCCATTACCCAAACCTTGTGCTACGAGGATTTGTTCATGGGTGGACATCAATGACAACCAACCTTAATCAACAGTGAGGAGGTTATGCTTAAATACCCGAAGCCCGGAGAGCCGAAGAGTCAAAGTAAATTTCAATCGTTAGATCCATAGGGATACGTAGCGACAAATTGTGAGCTCCAGAGAAATCACTTCGAGAAGTTTAAGTTTGAGATTTTAAATTCCCGAAGCTCGGAGAGCTGAAGTAAATCTCGATCGTCTGATCATATAAAATAAATCTCAATCGTCAGATCGTCTGGAGTAAATCTCAAGCCTCAGATCGTCCGAAGTGGATCTAGGCCGTTTGATCCAGAAGAGACGTGGCATAAATATATGGACTCTAGGTAAAGACCTGAAGTAAGCCTCAACCGTCTGATTCAAGGACATGTGGCAGACCACGTCAGCAAGGAAATTTGGCAGACCATGTCAGCGAGTGACACGTGGAAACCACTCAGCCCGTGCCAGGTCAATATGTGACACGTGTAATGTTACGTCACTCTGGGAGATTTACTTTGGGAGTTTCATTACGAACAAATGAAAAAAGCTCCGAAGTCCCGAAGGTTGAATTTTTGAAGGGATGAAGTGCCGAAGGGCCGAATTTGCGAAGAGCCGAAGTGCCAAAGGAACAAAGTCGTGAAGGGCCAAAGTCGCGAAGAGTCGAGGTGCTAAAGGACTGAAGTCACGAAGGGATGAAGAGATGAAGTCATGAAGAGCTGAAGTGCCGAAATACCGAAGTCACGAAGGGCCGAAGAGCCGAAGTTGTGAGGGACAGATTCCCGAACTCCTAAAGGCCGAAGTCCCGATGTGAATGAGGACCGTTGATTTGAGGAGGACATGTGGCAGGAATCTGTGGACTCTGGATAAAAGCGTTCTGGGAGAGTGTGAATGTTGAGAATTGAAATCATCGAAGCCCAGAGTAGTGAAGGAGATATTGACCGTTGAATTGAGTAAGGGGCTGTAGAACCGTTGATCTGGTTGAAAGGTCAAATTCCCGAAGTAGAGGTAGATCCGTTGATTGAAAAGGATAGGTGTTTGCAGATCATCAACTCCAGAAGATTGGTGTACAAAGAAAAGTAGGGTAAAGCCAGTGTTTGATATTTGACACTCCTGGAGCTCGGATCACGAAGTAAATCATAACCATTGATTTAGGAAGGTTAGATCTAATCCACATAACTTGAAAGGACATATCTGAACCATTAGTTCAGGAGCACCATCAATATCGTGAGATCAATGGTCCTATCGTATTGCAGGGTCAGAACATGCTCAGGTCTTAATTTTTCGTGAGCGGGCCGCAACTGAAACCACGATTTTGGAGAAAGAATACGTGGAGCTATGTAGTGAATTGCGGGGAGAAAATAAGATTGCCCTCAAAACACCTTTGGTCGTGCCCGCAATCACATGGTCACATGAGAGCGTCGCCCAAGGTCACATCAACGGAAGATTGTGGAAGGAGCTAGCGCTTCTAGTCTCCACATCGGAGGTTACACATTGAAAAATAAAAAAGCATCTGCTTGTATAATCCAACGACGCTGATCAAATTGAATCTGATTGAAGGGTTTTTGTTTCATCTCATGATTTATTGATTATTTATGATTCAGTTACCCTAACTGAATCATTTTTCCTGAGTGTTGGAATCATGATTCCTGAGCATTTTTGAGATTCCCAACTTGAGCGTTGGAGATGCAGAGTGTAACAAATGATGAGAGCAGGAATAAAAGAAAATTTTTGTGATAGAGAGATGTTGTTGTTTATCTGTAAAAAGTAGTCAAACTGTAAGCAAGGTATATCACAACATGAATTGAGGGAGAAAATGCAGAGATGAAGAACATAAGATGGATAGAGCAAAAATGTTGAAAACAATAGACTGTATGAGAACTTAAGTGCAAGAAGATGTGGGTAGGAAGACACTGATGCAGGTAGAGCAAAGCAATGTAGCAGAATAGTGATGAGACTGGTAAGGCATTGATAAATACTGTATCACTGTAATAACTTTTAGCAAGCAAAGATTTATATTTCAGGGTGGTAGGGTGGTGCCAGGGAGTATTGTTTTCCTTAGAGTTTCAAGTGGGTTCTTGAACATAGGGAGTTGTAGCTTCCATTTGGTTGCATCCAAAAAAAATAGGGTGGTAGGGTGGTACAAGGGAGAACCATTGTTCTCTGTTATATAGGTTGGTGCCTGTGTGACTGGAATTTGGTGTTTCCATCCAGTTGGTGTTGGAACACTCAGAAAGTTAGTGCTTCCATCCAATTGGTGCTGGAACACTCAGGAAATTGGTGCTATCATCCAGTTGGTGCTGGAACACTCAGGAAATTGGTGCTTCCATTCAGTTCGTGCTGGAACACTTAGGGAGTTGGTGCTTCCTTCTAGTGGGTGCTAGAGAAACCAGAGAGTTGGTGCTCTTAGCAAGTTGCAACTTGTAAAACATAGGTGGTAGCCTCACATTGAGTTAGTGCTCAAGGATAGATGATGTACAGAACATAAAAATACTGCCTATCATTCAAAGAAGAAGAGGTTTTATCCCTTTATGGGTTTCCTCATGAATATATGTCTCTATGTATATCATATGTGTGATTGATATTTATTATTTATGTTTTTCATGACTTGCATAATCTTGATGATCACTTGGAGAACATTAATAATATTTCAATAGGCATAAAAATTTTTAAGCACAGTAACAACTGATTCACCCCCCCCTCTCAGTTGTCTTAGTATTTCCAACAATCGGTATCAGAGCAGGTTCCTTTTAGCTAAAGGTAGATCATTAAGCTTAAAAATGACAAGTCATGAAGGAACTTCGAACAATAAGCCTCCTCTATTTGATGGAACAAATTTTTCTTTCTGGAAGGTTAGAATGAGAACATACATTATGGCCTTAGGTGCTGATGTTTGGGAATTGTTGAGACTGGATATATGAAACCTATTGTGCTATCTTCCAAAGATGATAAGTTAGAATTTATCTTCAATGCAAAGGCAACGAATTCTATCTTGAGTGGGCTTGCTGAAGCTGAATTTGTAAAAGCAATGCAGCTTGATTCTTCCAAAGAGATGTGGGATAAACTCATTAACATTTATGAAGGAAATGATAAAGAAGAAGATGCCAAACTTCAGACATATAGATTGAAATTTTAACAACTAAATATGAATGAGGATGAAACAATTAATAAATATTTCTTAAGAGTTGAGGAGCTTGTGAATGCCATGAAGGGTCTTGGTGAGAAGATTGAAGACACATTTTTAGTTCAGAAGATTTTAAGATCTCTACCAAACAGATTTAATCCAAAAGTTTTTGCAATAGAAGAACTGAATGATCTTAAGATTTTGTCCATTGATCAACTTCTAGGAACTCTAACTGCTTATGAAATGAGTATTAGTAAAGATAAACCTACCTCTAGAGAAGCATAATTTAAAGCAGATAAGAATGAGTATTTTGAGCCTAATGAAATTGAAGCAAAATTTGTGAGAAGGCTACAGAAAGGATCAGGAAAGTACCAAGGCAAGATTCCCTTCAAATTTTTTAACTGTGGAAAGATAGGTCACTTTGCATCTAAGTTTCCACACAAGAATAAAGACTAGAACTTTGAAGGTGAAGAGAAGTACAAATCCAAGGGATTTGGTAAACATAAAAGTTTATGTGGAAACAATGATGACTCTTTAGGAGACACAGATAGTGATTCTTCTTGTGAATATAAGGTTAATGACTTTATGCTTATGGAAAAAGAGGATTATGATAATAAAATCATAGGAAGTGTTGTTAATGATGAAGAAGTTGTGGTTAATATGGAAGGAGAACTAATCAATGCCCTAGAAGAAATTGCTAGACTTAGATTCAAGAAGAAAAAGAAAAAACAATTGCTGATGTAGTTCGAGAAAGACAGTAAAAAAACTTATCAAGACTTTGCCCTGCTAAAAGTGGAATTAGAAGAGGCAAAGAAAATAGAGGACATTATGAAATAGTATTTATCATAGAAGAAGGAAAGATGTGAATCCTTGGAAGAAGAGGTAGTAAAAACCAGAAAGAGATGGAGAAGTTTAAAGAATTGTATCTCCAAAATCTTCCAAGCATTAAAGCCTCACCAGAACTAAATGACATTCTGAGCAAACAAAGATCTCCTTTGTTGAAGAATGGTTTATATTATGTAAGTGGTTCAAGCAAAAAATAGACGGAAAGCAAAGAGCTAGTAAAGATGATCAAGTTCCAAGTCAGTAGACAATCAGACCATGTGAGTACTCTACCACCAAAAGCTAATAAAGACAAGATGATCCCTGATAAAAAACAAATATATCAGAAGATGGAGCAACAAATTCCAAGAAGAAGGCCATCCTTCAGGTACCAAAATTTCTTCCATGATTATTGTTTTTACTACTCTACTTTTGGTCATAAGATTGCAAATTGTCAAATTATGTTTAGAGACATGCAACTGAGGAGATCAAGAAATAAACAATATTTGCAACATAGAACTAAACAACCAATGAGTAGACAAAGTTGCACCAATCACTTTGACCTATTGAACAATGAGCTCGAATGCTATAATTTTCATAACTTCGGCCACAAAGCTGCAAACTTCTATCTGAAGAATTACAAAGCAAATCCAAGGATAAAACCCTTAGCTAGAAATGCAGCACATGGAAAAAGAAAGATAGTGAAAAATGTGGTCTAGTAATTTCAACTCAAAGACAAAAGAAACCCTGGTATATTGACAATGGATGTTCCAAACATATGTCTGGAGACAAAAGTAAGTTTATGTCTCTAAGTGATAGAAAATCAGGAAATGTAACCTTTGGAAATGATGCACTAGGAAAAATCAAAGGTAAAGGGATGGTAAGTCTAAGTAATGGCAAAGGGAAAGCTCAAGATGTGCTGTTTGTAGATGGTATGAAACATAATCTTCTTAGTGTCAGTCAAGTTTGTGACAGAATATGTAAAGTTTTTTTCACTTCTAAAGATTGTAAAATACAATCTATGAATTCATGACAGTTGAATGCAAAAGGCATAAGAACATAAAAAAATGTCTATGTTTTGAAAGAAGAAAAATAAGAATGTCACTTAAGCAAGTATGATGAAAGTTGGTTATGGCATAGGAGACTTGGACACCTAAATTTTGATCATCTAATCAAACTTAGAAACAATGGGGCAGTAAAATATCTTCCAAAAATATCAAAGCCATATGATTCTGTATGCAAACCTTGCCAAATAGGAAACTTCACTTGGACATAGTTTAAATATAAGAACTTTGCATCAATAGAGAAACCTCTTCAGTTAGTACATATGGATTTATGTGGACCATCAAGGAAGGAAGGTACATGAATTTTTTTTTATTTCATGTTGATTATTGATGATTATTCTAGACTTACATGGGTTGCCTTTCTTAAAGAAAAATCTTAAGAATTTGAAAAGTTCAAAGTGTTTAAGGCTCTGACTGAGAATCAAACAGGAAAATTATTGAAGACAGTAAGGTCTGATAAAGGAGGAGAGTTTAGTTCAGGAGACTTCAAAGAGTTTTTTGATAAACATGGGATCAAAAGAGAGCATACTATTCCAAGGACTCCACAACAAAATGGATTAATTGAGAGGCATGATAGATCAGTTCAGAAAATGGAAAGATCAATGATGAATGAGAAGAATATTGCTTAGTTATATTGGGTAGAAGCAATTCATACAACTATACATATTCTTAACAAATCTCATATCTGGCCACAAAGTGACAAGACTCCTTATGAACTATGGTTTGGAAGACCTACTTCAATCAAGCATTTTAAAGTCTTTGGGAGTAAGTGTTATATCAATAATAATGATGAAAATATTGGAAAATATGATGACAGGGTTGATGAAGGTATCTTATTAGGGTATGCTACAAATAGTAAAGGATACAGATGTTATAATAAGAGGCTGTATAAATTTGTTGATTGTATTGACATAAAAGTTGATTAAGAAATCCCAACACGAGATGTAAGCAACGTTGAATCGACAAAAGAGGATATAGTTGAAGTTGAATATGAACAGGTCCAAGAATCAGAAAAAGAAGACTTTGAGTCAGATGAGGATACAAATACTCAGGCAGACTCAAATCTGTAGACAACATCAAATCCTCCCTCTAGAATTACTCAAAAGAATCATCCTACAAGTCAGATAATTGGTGAGAAAGACAAAGGTGTACAAACCAAGAGAAGGATGTTAAGAACCAAACATCAATATAGCATATAAAAACCTCAGCAAAAGTACTCAACGCCTTGAAAAAGAGATAATTTCAGATAATAAGCCTCTTCGAGGGGGCAACCTCCTTTTACCCCACTTAAATGTTCAAGTACAAG
>ML829300.1:36657-47854 GCA_009831015.1 Picea engelmannii | reverse complement strand
CAAGGGAAGGACTACTTATGATTATGCAAATAAAAACCCAAATCAAAATCCCAACAACTTCAGAAGAAATAATCAACCAATGCATATTTTGCAAAGAGAAAGGAATCCTACTGAGGATCAGAGGATAAAGGCTCCTCTTCAGAATGTCGCGATGGATGAAGATGAAAATGATTATCAAGAAGATGGAGAAGATAATATTCACTGTGTTGGAGAGGAGACAGGGAAAACTTATCTAATACAACATGACTATGAAGAGGCATTGATGACTAAACAGATAGAGGAAAATTCTGCTGATGATGGCATTTTTTCAATGGAAGAGAAGAATAGATATAATCTCAGATATAAGTCTGATACTGCCCAACAGAATTCACCAACCTCTCCCAAAAAGAGCACAACCCCTATTAAGCAAAAATATCAGACATCAGAGAATCAATAAACAGATCCTTCAAAAGAAAACACATCAATTCCTCCCAAGAAGACTGTTGTCCTTGTCAAACAACAAATTCAGAAAAGTTAGACCCCTGCTGACCAACAAAGAATTCAAAAATCTCCTTTAAATGAGGTAAAGTTCTTTGATAAAATCTCCTATTCTTTCAATTTTGAGGCTGGAATAAAGAAAATTAAAATTTCCATCCCTTTGGTTGAGTTAATGAAAAATGAAACATTCAAGAAAGATATCCTCAAAACTCTGGATCCCAAATCCATATCCCCTTCTGCTGATATTCTCAATATATATGATGAAAATCCAACCATTACTCCGGGCCAAATGATAGAAGATAGAGATGAAAGTTGTCCACCTTTTTACGTCTCTCTAAAAATTCATGACAAAACACTACATAACTGTTTGTTGGACTCTGGTGCTTCTCACAACTTAATGCCAAAGGTGGTCATGGATGAGCTTGGGTTAGAGATTACTAAGTCTTACCATGATCTTTTCTCTTTTGACTCTCAGAAAGTCAAATGTCTCAAAATGATCAAGGACTTGGCTGTAACATTAACCCAAGCATCCATGAAAACTATGGTTATGGATATAGTAGTGGCAGACATCCCACCTAAATTTGGATGCTTGTTATCAAGATCGTGGATGAAGAGGCTAGGTGGCACTCTTCAAATGGATATCTCCTATGCTACTATGCTTGTTTTTGGAGGAGTAAACATAAGGTTATACAAGGAATCACAACTTGCATATGTAATTAGTGATGAACAAAATCCAACCAACCATCTTATCTATTCAGTCGACACAGGTATGGGATCTTGCATTTTACAAATTGATGATTCATTACCAGATGCTTTGCTTCTTAGGAAGCCCATAGTTCAGTCCACAGAAGTAGCAGAAGATGATCTTTGGACCATGTTCTTCGATGGTGCTTGTACCAAAGAATCAACAGGAGCGGGGGTGGTATTGATTTCTCCTTCAAAGAAAAAATCTCACTTGTCCTTTAAGCTTGATTTTAAAGTGACTAACAACATTGCAGAGTATGAGGCACTACTCCTGAGATTAAATGCAGCCAAAGAGATGGAGATTAAAAAATTACATGTATTCGAAGATGCAGATTTAATCATTCAGCAGGTAAAGAAGTCCTTTCAAGCAAAACATGTTAGGCTAAAAGCCTATAGAGATGAAGTTTTGAGAGAAATTCATACTTTTACATATTTCAAAATTTCATATGTACCCAGAGAAATGAATGAATTGGATGATTCATTAGTTGTGTCAGCCTGTGCTTTTATACCTCCTCTACCTCATAAATTGAATTATGAAATTCAAGTTAAGTATAGGCCATCCTTCCCTGACAATTTAAAATTCTGGAAGGTTTTCGAGGATGATGCAGAACTCACTAGATTTCTTGCAGTAATAGATGAGTTTGCATATTTGCAAATTGATTTGGAGAATGAACATGATGAGGAAGATGAGAAGCCAAAGTTCAGAAGCAAAATTGTAGCACATGAAATAGTACAACTGTCCACCAATAGAATCCCTAAAGGTTTGGTCCCTTTAGAAAAGCTTTTTGATAATAACGATGTGGCTGTCAAATTGGAAAAGAGGGAAGAAGACTCAGAAGTTTTTCAATATAATGTAGCCAGTGAACAGGATTCTAAACATGTCAACTTAGCGTCACATTTGACTGAAAAACAAAAGGCTAATTACGATGAACTGTTAAAGGAGTTTGCTGACATCTTTGCTTGGCAATATGATGACTTGAAGAATTTTGACACTGAAGTAATTCAACACAAGATTCCCTTGAAAAAAGATACAAAACCATTTGGGCAGAAACAAAGGTCTTTCAATCCTATGTTGCTACCTACAATGGAAAGGGAAATCAAGAAACTATTGGACGCCCGCATTATCATACCTCTTAGATACTTAGAATGGATTGCAAATCTTGTATCGGTCAGAAAGAAGAATTGAGAGATTAGACTCTGTGTGGATTTCAGAAATTTGAATAAGTGCTCTAGGAAGGACAACTACCCACTGCCCAAGATGGAACATATTTTACAGAAGGTGTTAAGATCAAAGGTGATGTATTTTATTGATGGGTTTTCCGGATACAACCAGATCGCTGTCCATCTGGATGATAGAGAAAATACTATGTTTACCACTCCATGGGGTACGTTTATGTACAAAAAGGTGCCTTTCGGATTGATGAATGCAGGAGTGACATTCCAAAGGGCGATGGACATTGCTTTCGTTGGGGAGAAAGGCAAATTTGTCTTGATATATCTTGATGACATTACTATTTTTTCAAGCAACCATGAACATCATTTGCAACACTTGAGAAAGACATTCCTAAAATGTCAAAGGTATGGCATTTCTCTTATTCCTAAAAAATCTAATTTTGCACTCAAGGAAGGGAAATTACTTGGACATATTGTTTCAGCTAATGGGGTGAGGATCGACCCAAAAAGAGTAGAATCTATTAAAAGTTTGTCTCTTCCTAGATCAAAGAAGGACATTCAGTCTTTCCTTGGAACTATAAACTTTATCAAGAGGTTTATAGCAAACTTTGCAGAAATCACAAAGCATATCACTTCTATGTTAAGAAAGAACTCAGAAGTAAAATGGACTGAAGAATCCAAACACTCATTCAATTCTATCAAAGAAGCCATTATGACAGCCCCTGTTTTAATCAGCCCCGACTTCGCCAAGGAGTTTTATATCTTTTCATTTGCTTCGAAAGATACAATTGCAGCAGTACTATTGCAGAGAAATGCTGATGATCAGGAGAAGCCAGTTTCCTTCTTCAGTAAAGTCTTGAGGTATGTTGAGGTGAAGTATGAATTATTGGAGAAACAAGCATATGCGCTCATCAAGTCATTAAAAGCCTTCATAGTTTACATCCTTCAAGCCAAGGTAATAGCTTACGTACCTTCCAGTTCAGTTAAAGATGTGCTTATACAAACCGACATAGATGGAAAAAGGAGTAAGTGGATAACAAAGTTAATTGAATTTTATGTTGAAATCAAACCGACAAAACTTGTGAAAGGTCAAGGCCTTGCCAAACTTCTTGTAGAAGAAAATTGTAAATTTCTTGAGATAAATTTGGTAAGTTTAAATGCAGATAATGTTCATTCTTCAGAGGATAAAGGAAGTGAAGAAATGCAGATCTTAGTTCACCTAGCCAACTGTAAATGGTACAGCCATATCATTCATTTTCTGCAAACTTTATAAGTCCCTTCATATTTGAAAAGAACACAAGGGAGGGCTTTAAAGCTCAAAGCCATGAATTTCTACATTAATGGCAACTTATTATTCTGGAAAAATCCAATAGGGTTATTATTGAGGTGCATAAACCAAGAGGAAGCAACTAGGATCATGACTGAATTCCATAATAGTGAATGCGGAGGACATCACTATTGGAATACTACCGCACATAAAATCTTAAGAGCTGGTTATTACTGGCCATATTTATTTTCAGATGTGTGTGAATTTGTGAGAACATGTGACAAGTGCCAAAGGTTTGCAGGCAAACAACAACTAAAATCCCTCCTCCTCAGATCTATTATGGTCACAAGTCCCTTCACGCAATGGGGTCTGGACTTCATAGGTGAGATTCACTCGCCTTCTAGCAGTCATCACAGATGGATCCTTGTTGCCACCGATTATTTTACAAATGGATTGAGGCCATTCCTACCAGGAACGCCAATCACACTGTCATCATTAATTTTCTGCAAGAAAACATATTCGCCAAATTTGGTTACCCTAAGAGAATAGTCACTGATAACACTACTTCATTCAAAGATAAACACTTGGTAAAATTATGTGAAGAGTTGGGAGTTCAACCAATACATTCTACTGCTTACTATCCACAAGGAAATGGCTTAGCTGAGTCATCGAATAAGAGTTTAGTCAGAATTATAAAGAAGCTACTTGAACAAAATACCAGAGGCTAGGATTCCAAGATAAAATTTTCTTTGTGGGTTGACAGGGTTACAAATAAAAAGTCAATTGGCACATCCCCCTTCAAGTTGGTATATGGTACTGAAGCCATATTTCCTGTTCAACTTGCACTGCCAGTTGCAAAGTTTTTACAAGAAACTGACTCTAAACCAAGTGATTTAACTCGAAGGATCCATAATCTTGTAGAGTTGCAGCAAGACAGAGAGCGGCTTCTGGAAAAGATAGAATTACACCAAGAAAATATGAAGGAGATTTTCGACAAGAAGTCAAAGCAAATAGTTTCAAAACAGGGGAACTGGTCTTAAAATGGGATGCAGCAAGGCAAGAAAAAGGGAAACACGAAAAATTTGATGCTCTCTGGGTAGATCCTTTTGTCATAACAACAGTTCAGTAGAACAATACCTTTGTTCTCCAAAATCTTGCAGGCGAAGAAGTGGCAGGTGGCCCTTTCAACCGGCATTTTCTAAAAACCTATTTTTCATAAGGCTTTTCTTAAAGCCCTGTTTTACTTGTACATATTCTTTTCAATTTTTTTTTTGTTTTTATTGCTTGAATAACTTCATGCCCAATGGTACTGAGCAAAACCATTTTTCAAATTTTCAAATTGTAATAAAGGCTACTGAGTCTAACTAGGTTCTTGGTGACCTCAGAGGGAGGTATCCATCCCAGTTGGAGCCAAATGTTAGCTCCCAAAATGAATCAGTCACTTGGTTTCATTTTGTAGGTGATAGCATGGTCATCTGTAGGATTCTCTTTTTGTTTTTAGATTCTTCTAGTGTCAAAACTTAGGTTTTAAATTCATGCCTTAGAAATAAGTTGATTCATAAAGGTTGTTTTTATAAAATTTCATGAAAATATTTTCAACAACTAACGCATGTTGCAAGGTTGATGTTAGCTAGTGAAAGCAACGGGTTTCAACGGTTAAGGAGTACTTTCCCGCAGACAAGCTAGCTGGTGAAAACGTGAAACATGTGTTTTTCTTCCATGATTTCAGAAATTGAAAAGAAGACACGCTCAACACACGTCACATAATTATTATGAGGCACTGGTCGAAGGGAATGATGATGAGGATACTATTATGCACGTTTTAATCGGATATTATGGTGGATTGTGCTCGTGAATGCATGCTTCAACAATGATATAATTGGAGATGACGAATTCACATTTATCATCACAAGTAAAGGAGCAGTACCACTCACCCGGCGACATCAAATCAACACTTCATATTTTGAACATGCACTATTCACAGGTAATATGGTATGGTTCCATATTTGAATTGACAACACCGAGAGTTTTCACCAGCACCAAACCTTGGCTCAATTAGGAAATTACCATGACATTGTCTGCCAATTGTCTAAGTTTCGAGTCATAGATGGCAAGGAAACAAAGTGGTTTATTATCGAGGAAATAATTGGATAGCCTGTCATTCTTATAGTCGCATCCAGATGTGCAAAAAAATTTCTCAGACGCAGGCTGCATGAGTTATGTTGAAAGGTTACAAAATGATTACCACCAGATAACAACTGAAGAATTTGCTAAATCATATGATGGAAACAGAGCTAGTGTGGGTTCTGTAGAAATGATAGTCGATGAAGCCGCCATTTCCACAACAATCAACTTACCCAGATCAGGCCAGAGCTGGTTTAAGACAACAACAACCAAGAATTTGAATTTTAGGGTATACCTTAAGGCAGAATTCAGAGATATCACCTGGAAGAAAAGCATGCCAGTTTCTCATCTAGAAGATGAATGGCAAGACCTGTTTAAAGGCATTCATCTCTATATCACCTCAGAAGGAAGGTATGACAAGCTAATGTTATATCATTTCAAACTTTTAGATCATTTCACAGGGAATACCCTCCTGAATTTACCTTTCTTCCTCCACAAAAGCCTAACCAAAGTATGTAAAAATATTCGAGCTAAACCTCTAAGCATAAAAAACACCCTTTGTCATTTTGGCTTGATCAAACTAATAATTATAGAAGAACTCAGACAAAGAGGAAGGACTTGGCAACATTTTATTTTTTGGGAAGGCTTTGAGACTCAAACTCAACCCATGAATGAGTAGAAGAAAATAGGAAAAAGGAAGTTAACTCCTCAAAGAAGCTCAAGGAGGAGGACAACTCTTCCAGGACCACCAAAGGACAGGATTTCCAGCATAAAGTCTAAAAACGCAAAGAAAAAAACTAGATTTTGAAACCAATTCAGAGCAACCTACAATAAAAAAGACAAATATTCTCAATTTTCCATACACAGACTTGGAAACAGAGCCAAAGCAAGAAGATGAAAGTCTAGTCATTAAAAGCCCTGAACATTCCATGGAAATTGCACAAGACTATGAGACTTTTACTCCCATTGATGAAGGTGAAACATCAAAGAGAAAAAAGTCAAAGAAATCACAAAAAATTAAGCAACTGAAAGAGGTGATTGCACAATAGGAGGTTTTGGAAAGAGTAATCAAGGCAAGATACAAATCCCTATCTGACAATTTTGCAGAGACAAATGCAACATTTGAGAAGTTGGCTCGTGAGAGTGTCAAAGACAAAAAGAGAAAGAATAAAATCATCAAGGACTATAACAGTTTGTGGTGGTTAGCAAAACACCTTAAGAGGAAAATTAAGAAATTGAAGTAGAAGAGTAAGTCACATCCAGATCTACAGGTACTGGCCCAGGTTGCTGTGAATATGTAGGGAGATAAATCAAAGACACACTAAGTTTTTGGTAAAACAACAGTTTTGGAGATGAAAGGTTCCTTTTTGGCCAAAGACAAAACTTTCACCAGCGCAAAGGGTAAATTTACAACCAGTTAGCTGGTGAAAAGAAAAACTTTCACCAGCTAACCAATAGATTGTAAGGTGAATTAGCTGGTGAAAGTACAGAAAGAAATTTTTGGAAAGCTAAGCTGGAGCGAGACAATTTTGAAGTATTTAAAAAAGGGTTTGAGAGCATCGAAGGATTAACCACCTAATCGAGAAAGACTCAACATCAGAGATTCGTGGAGATTTTGAGACCAAATGCTAAATTGGTCAACCAAAGTTTCGGTTATGGTTATTAACAGAGTCCAGTTACAGAAGACAGGTGCCTTTGCCCTTCCATGACACAACAGAGTCCTGAAGGTATGAAGTACAGATGTCAAGATCAACATAGAAGATAGTTCAAGTTCTAGGAATTAGTCTTTGCTTATCAATTGTATTTTGTTAGTTTATTTTCTATATTTAGATACAGATCCAAGTTTTCAGGATCTAAAACACTGATTGTAAAAGGCTATAAATGCCTATCTTTTCTAATAAATAAGGGTTCAATCTAGGAGACATTTTCTAGCTATTGTACTTGATTTCTTATTCTGATAATAGAATCACAGTCCTCTTTTGTTTTCAATATCATATTCTTTCATATGTTTCATGACTCTGCACTTTATTCCATTTTAGTTTAGCTTTTAAGAACTATCATCTTCTTATTAAGCTCATAAACTTGGATTAAGACTTTCTTACTGTCTTGTATGACCCTGCACATGGTTGTATTTGGTTATTTGGATTAGTATTCTTCATTCCCTTTTTCAACTCTGTTGTCTGATTATTGTTCTCTAAAAGCACTGTCTTATTCAGTTACATGATAAGTGGTTACTTTCATCAGCTTTTGAGTTATCCCATTGTCCCAAATATACCTAAGCTACCATATTCTCGAGTTACCAAGCATATTTGGTCTACAACCCCAAAGAGTTTCTTGGAGTGATAACAATTGCAATCAAGAGTCTTTGTAGATTCTTTACCTTTATTTGAAGTATCTTCAAGATCTTCCTTTTTGCCAACATCATCACATGATTCTTTTCCTTCATTTGAAATTCCTTCAACATCATCACATATGCAATCAAGAGTTGGAGATTCTTTACCTTTAATGATCCTAATGGAGTGGTCTTCCACATCTTTTTTCTTTTCTTGATATGTCTCCTCTAGATTTAGCCATAGATCCTTGGCGGAAGTGCATTGTTCCATGCTCTCTTTGATAGGGATTGAGAGTCCACTAAGAATGGTCTTGAGAGCCAATGCATCATTCTTCTTTCCTTCCCTTTGAGATGCAAACTTTGACTTGTTCTTCAATGAAACTGATCCACCAATGGTTGCCTTCCAAATAGTTTCTCCCATTGTCTTCAAATACACTCTCATCTCTATTCTCTAAGTAGAATAGTTTTCATCATCAAGGATTGGTATTTCATCATACATTTGTGTGTATATGGATCTCCTTCAATCTTTTTAAGGCTTGTAGTGAAGGCCCACTCTGATACCAATTTTTGGACACACCTACCACACTTAGAAGGGGGGGTGAATGAGTATGGGCTCTTTTTCCCAAAATTTCCCTCTTACACAAAACTCATTAGTTAGCATTCAACATTTTACTCATTAATCATTGTTGTCATTTATAACCAGTTAGATGTGAACATATATCAACAATATATCATCAACAAATCATCTCCACAAGGAACACAAGAAAAACAAGATGTATGTACAATTTTTCTTTTTATTATGGACTTCAATCTAGGGGTTTTTTAGCAACAACTGAATAGAGTAAAAATCTACAAGATCACCATATCTATATGCAATACTCAACTTACATTCTCAGCACCAACTAAGATGAGGCAACAATCCTAAACATATATCAATCTGTACCATAAACAAGTGTATCAACCATGCACCAACCTGTGCCAAACAATATGTAATCAACTTGTACCATAAACAAGTGCATCCAACCATGTACCAAGTATATAAAAATAATGTGTCAAATACTCATCAACAATGACTCATCAATATTTACAAAAATCATCAACTATACACCTCATGTATGTGCCAACTCATCAACTGCTTGTCTCAACCATGACTAGTTTTGGATTAGTCAACAACCCTAACTTGAAATAAGCATAACTTTGTACCTGTAATGAATAAATATATGAAACTGATATACAATTTTCTTCAGTGTGTTTTATGCTATTCCTCCAAGTTTAACTACTTGGAACCTCTCATAAAAATATTTATAGCAAAAATGGCATACCTTGCTGAATTCTGGCTTATTCTAGAGAGCGACCTTGTAGAGCGTTCCCTGCATGGAATATTTTTTGAATCGATATGAAAATATTAAACATCATACTACAGATTATAATCTAACCAAAAACATTTTTCTCACTGAATTTTTATCTGTTATGAAGAAGTTATGAAGTTTTTACCCAAAACACATGTTTTAGACTAGTTTTAGGACTAGCCACAGACCCTATTTTCCACAGAATGTATCTCCAAAAATACAACAACCCACAAGATGAATTTTTTACCACATATACTTGGATATGTTTCCACTAAGTCATATCAATCTCATGGTATGAATCATTATATATAAAAAATTATTATGAAAATGGTGAGATGACCTGTAAATAACATACCTTAGAAAGCATCATGAAAATAATTTATCCTCCCTTGAATTCCGACCCTCTTTTCTTCACCTTCCCTGTGAAATTAGGCTTAGATATCATTTGGTTACCTCAATAACCTATAGATATTCAATATTCTCAATTTTTCCACACCAAAAATTCTCAAGAAGCTCTCACAAGAAGCTCTCCACCAATACTCCAAAATATATTCTCACAAGAAGCTCTCTATTGATCCACAAAAAGGATGATCTACAAGATACCATTGCTATCTTATTTATACTTTCATCCTCTAGGTCACTTAACCCATTTTTAGGTCACTTACCCCATTTCTAGGTCACTTAACCTATTTTCCTTATTTTAGGGTTAACCACTTTCCATAAATAGAAATTTCTCCAATACTTTATCATTTAAATGTTCCTTCTTGATTTTGTCACCTTACTTTATCATTTCTTGATTTTGTCACTTCTCTTTATTATTTAAATAATCCACCTTGAATTTGTCACTTTAATTTATCATTTAAATAATTATTTCTTCTTTAACCCATTTTTAGGTCACTTAACCCATTTCTAGGTCACTTGACCTATTTTCCTTATTTTAGGGTTAACCACTTTCCATAGATATAAAGCTCTCCAATACTTTATCATTTAAATATTCCTTCTTGATTTTGTCACTTCTCTTTATTATTTAAATAATCCATCTTGACTTTTTCACTTTACTTTATCATTTAAATAATGATTTCTTCTTTTAGGTCACTTTGACGTCTTTGACCTTGGGGGATTCAAGCCTTCATGTGGGGGTCCTTCATCTTTGTAAGGCCATAAATCTCAAACCATGAGGAGTTATGTGACATTCCACATACCAACAGAAATGACATGACAAGCACTATCCATCTAGGACAATTTCACCAACAATTTCCTTGATCTTCATCTCATTATTCCACATACAAGCATGGGTCCTCCAACCATTCTTCTAGGATAACTCAATCTGCAAAATGTATTCCCGTGAGAGATTTTACCATAAGGGGACCACTTTGGAGTTCATCCATTTGTGCACCTTATCAATCATTATAAGACAATAATGAGAGCATGGGTCCTCCAACCATTCTTCTGTTGGACACACCTACCACACTTAGAGGGGGGGGGTGAATGAGTGTGGGGATATTTTTCCCAAAACTTCCCTCTTGCACAAAAACTCATCAATTAGCATTCAACATTTATTCATTACCCATTGTTGTCATTCATAAATATTTATATGTGAGCACATATCAACAACATATATCAGCAATATATCATCAACAAGTCATCACCACAATGAACACAAAGAACACAAGATGTATGTACAATTTTCTTTTTATTACAGACTACAATCCTTGGGGTTTATCAGCAACA
>ML829300.1:0-16484 GCA_009831015.1 Picea engelmannii | reverse complement strand
ATTAATATTCTCCAAGTGATCATCAAGATTATGCAAGTCATGAACAACAAAAATAATAAATATCAATCATGTTGGATCATGTTGTCATTGATGCCAATGGTTTCATTGATTGATGTCAAGTGATTGATTGATGCCAAAGGATTTATTGATTGATGATTGATGTAATGTAATATGTATTTTCCTTCATGAGAATGCATAGATGAAGATGGATCAATGAGTTGTCATTGATATGATGAAGATGGATCAATGAGTTGTCATTGATACATGATGAAGATGGATCGATGTGGTTTCATTGGTATATGATGCATTGTTGGAAAAATGTATAGATGAATCATTATTGTCTTATCATGATTGATAAGGTGCACAAATGGATGAACTCCAAAGTGGTCCCCTTATGGTGAAATCCCTCATGGGAAGACACTTTGTGGATTGAGTTATCCTAGAAGAATTGTTGGAGGACCCATGCTCTCATTATTGTCTTATCATGATTGATAAGGTGCACAAATGGATGAACTCCAAAGTGGTCCCCTTATGGTAAAATCTCTCACGGGAATACGCTTTGCAGATTGAGTTATCCTAGAAGAATGGTTGGAGGACCCATGCTTGTATGTGGAATAATGAGATGAAGATCAAGGAAATTGTTGGTGAAATTGTCCTAGATGGATAGTGCTTTTCATGTCATTTCTGGTGGTATGTGGAATGTCACATAACTCCTCATGGTTTGATATTTATGGCCTTACGAAGATGAAGGACCCCCACATGAAGGCTTGAAGCCCCCAAGGTCAAAGACGTCAAAGTGACCTAAAAGAAGAAATCATTATTTAAATGATAAAGTAAAGTGAAAAAGTCAAGGTGGATTATTTAAATAATAAAGAGAAGTGACAAAATCAAGAAGGAATATTTAAATGATAAAGTATTGGAGAACTTTATATCTATGGAAAGTGGTTAACCCTAAAATAAGGAAAATAGGTTAAGTGACCTAGAAATGGGTTAAGTGACCTAAAAATGGGTTAAAGAAGAAATAATTATTTAAATGATAAAGTAAAGTGACAAATTCAAGGTGGATTATTTAAATAATAAAGAGAAGTGACAAAATCAAGAAATGATAAAGTAAGGTGGCAAAATCAAGAAGGAACATTTAAATGATAAAGTATTGGAGAAATTTCTATTTATGGAAAGTGGTTAACCCTAAAATAAGGAAAATAGGTTAAGTGACCTAGAAATGGGGTAAGTGACCTAAAAATGGGTTAATTGACCTAGAGGATGAAAGTATAAATAAGATAGCAATGGTCTCTTGTAGATCATCATTTTTGTGGATCAATAGAGAGCTTCTTGTGAGAATATATTTTGGAGTATTGGTGGAGAGCTTCTTGTGAGAGCTTCTTGAGAATTTTTGGTGTGGAAAAATTGAGAATATTTAATATCTATAGGTGATTGAGGTAACCAAAGGATATCTAAGCCTAATTTCAGAGGGAATGTGAAGAAAAGAGGGTCGGAATTCAAGGGAGGATAAATTATTTTCATGATGCTTTCTAAGGTATGTTATTTACAGGTCATCTCACCATTTTCATAATAATGTTTTTTATATAATGATTCATACCATGAGATTGATATTCCTTAGTGGAAACATATCCAAGTATATGTGGTAAAAAATTCAGCTTGTGGGTTGTTGTATTTTTGGAGATACATTCTGTGGAAAATAGGGTCTGTGGCTAGTCCTAAAACTAGTCTAAAACAAATGTTTTGGGTAAAAACGTCATAACTTATTCATAACAGATAAAAATTCAGTGAGAAAAATGTTTTTGGTTAGATTATAATCTGTAGTATGATGTTTAACAGTTTCAGATCGATTCAAAAAATATTTCGTGCAGGGCACGCTCTACAAGGTCGCTCTCTAGAATAAGCCAGAATTCAGCAAGGTATGCCATTTTTGCTATAAATCCTTTTATGAGAGGTTCCAAGTAGTTAAACCTGGAGGAATAGCATAAAACACACTGAAGAAAATTGTTTATCAGTTTCATATATTTATTCATTACAGGTACAAAGTTATGCTTATTTCAAGTTAGGGTTGTTGACTAATCCAAAACTAGTCATGGTTGAGACAAGCAGTTGATAAGTTGGCACATACATGAGGTGTATAGTTGATGATTTTTGTAAATATTGATGAGTCATTGTTGATGAGTATTTGACACATTATTGGTATATACTTGGTACATGGTTGGATGCACTTGTTTATGGTACAAGTTGATTACATATTGTTTGGCACAGGTTGGTGCATGGTTGATGCACTTGTTTATGGTACAGATTGATATATGTTTAGGATTGTTGCCTCATCTTAGTTGGTGCTGAGAATGTAAGTTGAGTCTTGCATATAGAGATGGTGATATTGTAGATTTTTACTCTATTCAGTTATTGCTAAAAAACCCCCAGATTGAAGTCCATAATAAAAAGAAAAATTGTACATACATCTTGTTTTCCTTGTGTTCCTTGTGGAGATGATTTGTTGATGATATATTGTTGATATATGTTGTTGATATCTGTTCACATCTAACTGGTTATAAATGACAACAATGAGTAATGAGTAAAATGTTTAATGCTAACTAATGAGTTTTGTGTAAGAGGGAAATTTTGGGAAAAAAAGCCCATACTCATTCACCCCCCCTTCTAAGTGTGGTAGGTGTGTCCAAAAATTGGTATCAGAGTGGGCCTTCACTACAAGCCTTAAAAATATTGAAGGAGATTCATATACACACAAATGGATGATGAAATACCAATACTTGATGAGGAAAACTATTCTACTTAGAGAATAGAGATGAGAGTGTATTTGAAGACAATGGGAGCAACTATTTGGAAGGCAACCATTGGTGGATCAGTTTCGTTGAAGAACAAGTCAAAGTTTGCATCTCAAAGGGAAGGAAAGAAGAATGATGCATTATCTCTCAAGACCATTCTTAGTGGACTCTCAATCCCTATCAAAGAGAGCATGGAACAATGCACTTCCGCCAAGGATCTATGGCTAAATCTAGAGGAGACATATCAAGAAAAGAAAAAAGATGTGGAAGACCACTCCATTAGGATCATTAAAGGTAAAGAATCTCCAACTCTTGATTGCATATGTGATGATGTTGAAGGAATTTCAAATGAAGGAAAAGAATCATGTGATGATGTTGGCAAAAAGGAAGATCTTGAAGATACTTCAAATAAAGGTAAAGAATCTACAAAGACTCTTGATTGCAATTGTTATCACTCCAAGAAACTCTTTGGGGTTGTAGACCAAATATGCTTGGTAACTCGAGAATATGGTAGCTTAGGTATATTTGGGACAATGGGATAACTCAAAAGCTGATGAAAGTAACCACTTATCATGTAACTGAATAAGACAGTTCTTTTAGAGAACAATAATCAGACAACAGAGTTGAAAAAGGGAATGAAGAATACTAATCCAAATAACCAAATACAACCATGTGCAGGGTCATACAAGACAGTAAGAAATTCTTAATCCAATTTTATGAGCTTAATAAGAAGATGATAGTTCTTAAAAGATAAACTAAAATGGAATAAAGTGCAGAGTCATGAAACATATGAAAGAATCTGATATTGAAAACAAAAGAGGACTGTGATTCTATTATCAGAATAAGAAATCAAGTACAATAGCTAGAAAATGTCTCCTAGATTGAACCCTTATTTCTTAGAAAAGATAGGCATTTATAGCCTTTTACAATCAGTGTTTTAGATCCTGAAAACTTGGATCTGTATCTAAATATAGAAAATAAAACTAACAAAATACAATTGATAAGCAAAGACTAATTCCTAGAACTTGAACTATCTTCTATGTTGATCTTGACATCTGTACTTCATACCTTTAGGACTTTGTTGTGTCATGGAAGGGAAAAGGCACCTGTCTTCTGTAACTGGACTCTGTTAATAACCATAACCGAAACTTTGGTTGAACAATTTAGCATTTGGTCTCAAAATCTCCACGAATCTCTGATGTTGAGTCTTTCTCGATTAGGTGGTTAATCCTTCGATGCTCTCAAACCCTTTTTTAAATACTTCAAAATTGCCTCGCTCCAGCTTAGCTTTCCAAAAAACAATTTATGTACTTTCACCAGCTAATTCACCTTACAATCTACTGGTTAGCTGGTGAAAGTTCTGCTTTTCACTAGCTAACTGGTTGTAAATTTACCCTTTGCACTGGTGAAAGTTCTGTCTTTGGCCAAAAAGGAACCTTTCATCTCCAAAACTGTTGTTTTACCAAAAACTTAGTGTGCCTTTGATTTATCTCCCTACATATTCATAGCAACCTGGGCCAGTACCTGTAGATCTGGATGTTTTCCTCTTAAGGTGTTTTGCTAACCACCACAAACTATTATAGTCCTTGATGATTTTATTCTTTCTCTTTTTGTCTTTAACACTCTCACGAGCCAACTTCTCAAATATTGCATTTGTCTCTGCAAAATTGTCAAATAGGGATTTGTATCTTGCCTTGATTACTCTTTCCAAAACCTCCTATTGTGCAATCACCTCTTTGAGTTGCTTAATTTTTTGTGATTTCTTTGACTTTTTGCTCTTTGATGTTTCACCTTCATCAATGGGAGTAAAATTCTCACAGTCTTGTGCAATTTCCATGGAATGTTCATGGATTTTAATGACTGGACTTTCATCTTCTTTCTTTGGCGCTGTTTCTGAGTCTGTGTATGGCAAATTGAGAATATTTGTCTTTTTTATTGTAGGCTTCTCTGAATTGGTTTCAAAATCTAGTTTTTTTCTTTGCGTTTTTAGACTTTATGTTGGAAATCCTATCCTCTGGTGGTCCTGGAAGAGCTCTCCTCCTCCTTGAGCTTCTTTGAGGAGTTAACTTCCTTTTTCCTATTTTCTTCTACTCATTCATGGGTTGAATTTGAGTCTCAAAGCCTTCCCAAAAAATAAAATGTTGCCAAGTCCTTCCTCTTTGTCTGAGTTCTTCTAGAATTATTAGTTTGATCAAGCCAAAATGACAAAGGGTGTTTTTTATGCTTAGAGGTTTAGCTCTAATATTTTTACATACTTTGGTTAGGCTTTTGTGGAGGAAGAAAGGTAAATTCAGGAGGGTCTTCCCTGTGAAATGATCTAAAAGTTTGAAATGATATAACATTAGCTTGTCATACCTTCCTTCTGAGGTGATATAGAGTTGAATGCCTTTAAACAGGTCCTGCCATTCATCTTCCAGATGAGAAACTGGCATGCTTTTCTTCCAGGTGATATCTCTGAATTCTGCCTTAAGGTATACCCTAAAATTCAAATTCTTGGTTGTTGTTGTCTTAAACCATCTCTGGCCTGATCTGGGTAAGCTGATTGTTGTGGCAATGGCGGCTTCATCGACTATCATTTCTACAGAACCCACACTAGCTCAGTTTCCATCATATGATTTAGCAAATTCTTCAGTTGTTATTTGGTGGCAACCATTTTGTAACCTTTCAACATAACTCATGCAGCCTGCGTCTGAGAAATGTTTTTGCACATCTGGATGCGACTATAAGAATGACAGGCTATCCAATTCTTTCCTCGGTAATAAACCACTTTGTTTCCTTTCCATCTATGACTCGAACCTTAGACAATTGGCAGACAATGTCATGGTAATTTCCTAATTGAGCCAAGGTTTGGTGTTGGTGAAAACTCTCGGTGTTGTCAATTCAAATATGGAACCATACCATATTACCTGTGAATAGTGCATGTTAAAAATATGAAGTGTTGATTTGATGTCGCCGGGTGAGTGGTACTGCTCCTTTACTTGTGATGATAAATGTGAATTCGTCATCTCCAATGATATCATTTTTGAAGCATGCATTCACGAGCACGATCCACCATAATATCTGATTAAAACGTGCATAATAGTATCCTCATCATCATTCTCTTCGACCAGTGCCTCATAATAATTATGTGACGTGTGTTGAGCGTGTCTTCTTTTCAATTTCTGAAATCGTGGAAGAAAAACACGTGTTTTGCGTTTTCACCAACTAGCTTGTCTGCGGGAAAGTACTCCTTAACCGTTGAAACCCATTGCTTTCACCAGCTAACATCAACCTTGCAACATGCGTTAGTTGTTGAAAATATTTTCACGAAATTTTATAAAAACAACCTTTATGAATCAACTTATTTCTAAGGCATGAATTTAAAACCTAAGTTTTGACACTAGAAGAATCTAAAAACAAAAAGAGAATCCTACAGATGACCATGCTATCACCTACAAAATGAAACCAAGTGACTGATTCATTTTGGGAGCTAACATTTGGCTCCAACTGGGATGGATACCTCCCTGTGAGGTCACCAAGAACCTAGTTAGACTCAGTAGCCTTTATTACAATTTGAAAATTTGAAAAATGGTTTTGCTCAGTACCATTGGGCATGGAGTTATTCAAGCAATAAAAACAAAAACAAAATTGAAAAGAATATGTACAAGTAAAACAGGGCTTTAAGAAAAGCCTTATGAAAAATAGGTTTTTAGAAAACGCCCGTTGAAAGGGCCACCTGCCACTTCTTCGCCTGCAAGATTTTGGAGAACAAAGGTATTGTTCTACTGAAATGTTGTTATGACAAAAGGATCTACCCAGAGAGAATCAAATTTTTCGTGTTTCCCTTTTTCTTTCCTTGCTGCATCCCATTTTAATACCAGTTCCCCTGTTTTGAAACTATTTGCTTTGAATTTCTTGTCGAAAATATCCTTCATCTTTTCTTGGTGTAATTCTATCTTTTCCAGAAGTTGCTCTCTGTCTTGCTGCAACTCTACAAGATTATGGATCCTTCGATTTAAATCACTTGGTTCAGAGTCAGTTTCTTGTAAAAACTTTTCAACTGGCAGTGCAAGTTGAACAGGAAATATGGCTTCAGTACCATATACCAACTTGAAGGGGGATGTGCCAATTGACTTTTTATGTGTAACCCTGTCAACCCACAAAGCAAATTTTAGCTTGGAATCCCAGCCTCTGGTATTTTGTTCAATCAGCTTCTTTATAATTCTGACTAAACTCTTATTCGATGACTCAGCTAAGCCATTTCCTTGTGGATAGTAAGCAGTAGAATGTACTAGCTGAACTCCCAGCTCTTCACATAATTTTACCAAGTGTTTATCTTTGAATGAAGTAGTGTTATCAGTGACTATTCTCTTAGGGCAACCAAATTTGGCGAATATGTTTTCTTGCAGAAAATTAATGATGACAGTGTGATTGGCGTTCCTGGTAGGAATGGCCTCAATCCATTTGTAAAATAATCGGTGGCAACAAGGATCCATCTGTGATGACTGCTAGAAGGCGAGTGAATCTCACCTATGAAGTCCAGACCCCGTTGCGTGAAGGGACCTGTGACCACAATAGGTATGAGGAGGAGGGATTTTAGTTGTTGTTTGCCTGCAAACCTTTGGCACTTGTCACATGTTCTCACAAATTCACACACATCTGAAAATAAATATGGCCAGTAATAACCAGCTCTTAAGATTTTATGTGCGGTAGTCTTCCAATAGTGATGTCCTCCGCATTCACTATTATGGAATTCAGTCATGATCCTAGCTGCTTCCTCTTGGTTTATGCACCTCAATAATAACCCTATTGGATTTTTCCAGAATAATAAGTTGCCATTAATGTAGAAATTCATGGCTTTGAGCTTTAAAGCCCTCCCTTGTGTTCTTGTCAAATCTGAAGGGACTTATAAAGTTTGCAGAAAATGAATGATATGGCTATACCATTTACAGTTGTCTAGGTGAACTAAGATCTGCATTTCTTCACTTCCTTTATCCTCTAAAGACTGAACATTATCTGCATTTAAACTTACCAAATTTATCTCAAGCAATTTACAATTTTCTTCTACAAGAAGTTTGGCAAGGCCTTGACCTTTCACAAGTTTTTTCGGTTTGATTTCAACATCAAATTCAATTAACTTTGTTATCCACTTACTCCTTTTTCCATCTATGTCGGGTTGTATAAGAACATCTTTAACTGAACTGGAAGGTACGTAAGCTATTACCTTGGCTTGAAGGATGTAAACTATGAAGGCTTTTAATGACTTGATGAGCGCATATGCTTGTTTCTCCAATAATTCATACTTCACCTCAACATCCCTCAAGACTTTACTGAAGAAGGAAACTGGCTTCTCCTGATCATCGGCATTTCTCTGCAATAGT
This sequence comes from Picea engelmannii, assembly GCA_009831015.1. NCBI lineage: Eukaryota > Viridiplantae > Streptophyta > Pinopsida > Pinales > Pinaceae > Picea > Picea engelmannii. The sequence goes on along the minus strand of ML829300.1, from coordinate 8,332 downwards.
ACTACTGCAATTGTATCTTTCGAAGCAAATGAAAAGATATAAAACTCCTTGGCGAAGTCGGGGCTGATTAAAACAGGGGTTGTCATAATGGCTTCTTTGATAGCATTGAATGAGTGTTTGGCTTCTTCAGTCCATTTTACTTCTGAGTTCTTTCTTAACATAGACGTGATATTCTTTGTGAGTTCTGCAAAGTTTGCTATAAACCTCTTGATAAAGTTTATAGTCCCAAGGAAAGACTGAATGTCCTTCTTTGATCTAGGAAGAGACAAACTTTTAATAGCTTCTACTCTTTTTGGGTCGATCCTCACCCCATTAGCTGAAACAATATGTCCAAGTAATTTCCCTTCCTTGAGTGCAAAATTAGATTTTTTAGGAATAAGATAAATGCCATACCTTTGACATTTTAGGAATGTCTTTCTCAAGTGTTGCAAATGATGTTCATGGTTGCTTGAAAAAATAGTAATGTCATCAAGATATATCAAGACAAATTTGTCTTTCTCCCCAACGAAAGCAATGTCCATCGCCCTTTGGAATGTCACTCCTGCATTCATCAATCCAAAAGGCACCTTTTCGTACATAAACGTACCCCATGGAATGGTAAACGTAGTCTTTTCTCTATCATCCAGATGGACAGCGATCTGGTTGTATCCGGAAAACCCATCAATAAAAGAAATCACCTTTGATCTTGACACCTTCTGTAAAATATGTTCCATCTTGGGCAGTGGGTAGTTGTCCTTCCTAGAGCACTTATTCAAATTTCTGAAATCCACACAGAGTCTAATCTCTCCAATCTTCTTTCTGACCGATACAATATTTGCAATCCATTCTGAGTATCTGAGAGGTATGATAATGCGGGCGTCCAATAGTTTCTTGATTTCCCTTTCCATTGTAGGCAGCAACATAAGATTGAAAGACCTAAGTTTCTGCCCAAATGGTTTTGTATCTTTTTTCAAGGGAATCTTGTGTTGAATTACTTCAGTGTCAAAAGTCTTCAAGTCATCATATTGCCAAGCAAAGATGTCAGCAAACTCCTTTAACAGTTCATCGTAATTAGCCTTTTGTTTTTCAGTCAAATGTGACGCTAAGTTGACATGTTTAGAATCCTGTTCACTGGCTACATTATACTGAAAAACTTCTAAGTCTTCTTCCCTCTTTTCCAATTTGACAGCCACATCGTTATTATCAAAAAGCTTTTCTAAAGGGACCAAACCTTTAGGGATTCTGTTGGTGGACAGTTGTACTATTTCATGTGCTGCAATTTTGCTTCTGAACTTTGGCTTCTCATCTTCCTCATCATGTTCATTCTCCAAATCAATTTGCAAATCTGCAAACTCATCTATTACTGCAAGAAATCTAGTGAGTTCTGCATCATCCTCGAAAACCTTCCAGAATTTTAAATTGTCAGGGAAGGATGGCCTATACTTAACTTGAATTTCATAATTCAATTTATGAGGTAGAGGAGGTATAAAAGCACAGGCTGACACAGCTAATGAATCATCCAATTCATTCATTTCTCTGGGTACATATGAAATTTTGAAATATGTAAAAGTATGAATTGCTCTCAAAACTTCATCTCTATAGGCTTTTAGCCTGACATGTTTTGCTTGAAAGGACTTATTTACCTGCTGAATGATTAAATATGCATCTTTGAATACATGTAATTTTTTAATCTCCATCTCTTTGGCTGCATTTAATCTCAGGAGTAGTGCCTCATACTCTGCAATGTTGTTAGTCACTTTAAAATCAAGCTTAAAGGACAAATGAGATTTTTTCTTTGAAGGAGAAATCAATACCACCCCCGCTCCTGCTAATCCTTTGGTACAAGAACCATCGAAGAACATGGTCCAAAGATCATCTTATGCTACTTCTGTGGACTGAACTGTGGGCTTCCTAAGCAGCAATGCATCTGGTAATGAATCATCAATTTGTAAAATGAAAGATCCCATACCTGTGTCAACTGAATAGATAAGATGGTTGGTTGGATTTTGTTCATCACTAATTACATATGCAAGTTGTGATTCCTTGTATAACCTTATGTTTACTCCTCCAAAAAAAAGCATAGTAGCATAGGAGATATCCATTTGAAGAGTGCCACCTAGCCTCTTCATCCACGATCTTGATAACAAGCATACAAATTTAGGTGGGATGTCTGCCACTACTATATCCATAACCATAGTTTTCATGGATGCTTGGGTTAATGTTACAGCCAAGTCCTTGATCATTTCGAGACATTTGACTTTCTGAGAGTCAAAAGAGAAAAGATCGTGTTAAGACTTAGTAATCTCTAACCCAAGATCATCCATGACCGCCTTTGGCATTAAGTTGTGAGAAGCACCGGAGTCCAACAAACAGTTATGTAGTGTTTTGTCATGAATTTTTAGAGAGACGTAAAAAGGTGGACAACTTTCATCTCTATCTTCTATCATTTGGCCCAGAGTAATGGTTGGATTTTCATCATATATATTGAGAATATCAGCAGAAGGGGATATGGATTTGGGATCCAGAGTTTTGAGGATATCTTTCTTGAATGTTTCATTTTTCATTAACTCAACCAAAGGGATGGAAATTTTAATTTTCTTTATTCCAGCCTCAAAATTGAAAGAATAGGAGATTTTATCAAAGAACTTTACCTCATTTAAAGGAGATTTTTGAATTCTTTGTTGGTCAGCAGGGGTCTAACTTTTCTGAATTTGTTGTTTGACAAGGACAACAGTCTTCTTGGGAGGAATTGATGTGTTTTCTTTTGAAGGATCTGTTTATTGATTCTCTGATGTCTGATATTTTTGCTTAATAGGGGTTGTGCTCTTTTTGGGAGAGGTTGGTGAATTCTGTTGGGCAGTATCAGACTTATATCTGAGATTATATCTATTCTTCTCTTCCATTGAAAAAATGCCATCATCAGCAGAATTTTCCTCTATCTGTTTAGTCATCAATGCCTCTTCATAGTCATGTTGTATTAGATAAGTTTTCCCTGTCTCCTCTCCAACACAGTGAATATTATCTTCTCCATCTTCTTGATAATCATTTTCATCTTCATCCATCGCGACATTCTGAAGAGGAGCCTTTATCCTCTGATCCTCAGTAGGATTCCTTTCTCTTTGCAAAATATGCATTGGTTGATTATTTCTTCTGAAGTTGTTGGGATTTTGATTTGGGTTTTTATTTGCATAATCATAAGTAGTCCTTCCCTTGATAGGATTATTATTTTCAATTTTGAGCTTAGATATCTCAGAGGTTAGAGACTCTAACATCTTAGCCATTTTATCTAACTTTGGGTCAGCACTTGATGAAGAAGAAGCTTCATTTCTCAGCCTTCTCCTATCAGAGTTTCCCTTTAGCTTTTGAGCAGCCAAAATATTTGATTCCACCTCAAGGGAAACATCTTTCATCAAAGATAGTGTTGGTGACCTCCTTTCTCTTAACAATAAATAGAACTCTGAGTCAAAAGAATCGGAATATGTGATTTTGGCAGAGGAATCTGAAGGTTTTATCTCTACTGGTATTTTACTGTACATCTGGTTAAACCTTTTAGTGAAATCAGAGACTGACTCACCATTTTGTTTCCTTAGATTTCCAAATTCAGTGATATAGTATAGAAAATCTCTTCTATCACCCCAATGTTTCAAGAAGGTGTCATCTAATTGCTCGATGCCAGCTATGGAACCAGTAGGGAGTTCTTTGAACCATTTCCTAGCATGGCCATCTAATCTTTGGACAAAAACTCGGGTCCAAACATCTTCCTCCTCAATATTAAGGTTTTCAGCATAACTGTAGAAGGCCTCAATATGTTCTTCAGCAGTCACATCACCCTCACCTATGAATTTGGTCATATACTTCTGATAGTCTCCTATCGGCATAGTTGATACTGGGTTTGGCAATATAAGTGGTGCATACCTAGCAGCTAGGATTTGTTGCATCTTGGTCAAAGGAGGTGGTGCAGCCATAATGATCGGGGGTGAGAGAGGTGATAGTTTTTTCTTTGATTCCTCAACACTGGGGGAATGTAAAGGAGGTGAATTCTCTAATGGGAAAGAGGTCCGACATGAGGCTCTGTAAAAATTTGCAAGTTTTTCAGCTAAGTTTTCTTCACCTTTAGCAGACAACTCTTGAAGAAGACGTTCTACAACAAGGAGGCTAGTGTAAATGTTTAAATGATCTTCTTTCTGCTGTGAATGAAAAGACTCAAGAGAGGAAGAACTATGATTTCTTTCTAAGGTCTTAGATGCTTTTTCAACCAATTTTAGATCTATCAATTCATCATCACTGATATTTTCCTGTTGATAAGAAAGACTTGATTCTTCTACAATAGTTACAGTTGCTTTTTCATCAGCAGTCTTGGAAAACAATTCAAATTTTTCTGTAGTAGATTTTCTAGAACTAAAGAGAGGATTACCTTCTGTGTCTAATTTTGAAGTTTGACCCTAAAATGTTTTTTGTCTTCTGAGAATTAGTTCTGGATTGGGCACTGGTGTGACAGGTGATTCTTATGGATTCGCCCTGGTACTAATCCTCTTAGGAGCCAGGATGAACTTGTGGAGTCGCCAGATAGATAGTTACAACCAATAAAATGTCTAATATTTGTCTATCATCAAATATCAGATCTGTGTCGTATCCCAAGAAAGCAGAGCTTAAATTTTGTTTCCCCGGCAACGACGCCAATTTGTTATCACTCCAATAAACTCTTTGGGGTTGTAGACCAAAGATGCTTGGTAACTCGAGAATATGGTAGCTTAGGTATATTTGGGATAATGGGATAACTCAAAAGTTGATGAAAGTAACCACTTATCATGTAACTGAATAAGACAGTGCTTTTAGAGAACAATAATCAGACAACAGAGTTGAAAAAGGGGATGAAGAATACTAATCCAGATAACCAAATACAACCATGTGCAAGGTCATACAAGACAGTAAGAAATTCTTAATCCAAGTTTATGAGCTTAATAAGAAGATGACAGTTCTTAAAAGCTAAACTAAAATGGAATAAAATGCAGAGTCATGAAACATATGAAAGAATATGATATTGAAAACAAAAGAGGACTGTGATTCTATTATCAGAATAAGAAGTCAAGTACAATAGCTAGAAAATGTCTCTCAGATTGAACCCTTATTTCTTAGAAAAAATAGGCATGTATAGCCTTTTACAATCGGTTTTTTAGATCCTGAAAACCTGGATCTGTATCTAAATATAGAAAATAAAACTAACTAAATACAATTGATAAGCAAAGACTAATTCCTAGAACTCGAACTGTCTTCTATGTTGATCTTGACATCTGTACTTCATCACCTTTAGGACTCTGTTGTGTCGTGGAAGGGTAAAGGCACCTGTCTTCTGTAGCTTGACTATGTTAATAACCATAACCGAAACTTTGGTTGACCAATTTAGCATTTGGTCTCAAAATCTCCACGAATCTCTAATGTTGAGTGTTTCTCGATTAGGTGGTTAATCCTTCGATGCTCTCAAACCCTTTTTTAAATACTTCAAAATTTCCTCGCTCCAGCTTAGCTTTCCAAAAATTTCTTTATGTACTTTCATCAGCTAATTCACCTTATGATCTGCTAGTTAGCTGGTGAAAGTTCTGCTTTTCACCAGCTAACTGGTTGTAAATTTACCCTTTGCACTGGTGAAAGTTCTATCTTTGGCCAAAAAGGAACCTTTCACCACCAAAACTGTTGTTTTACCAAAAACTTAGTGTGCCTTTGATTTATCTCCCTGCATATTCACAACAACCTGGGCCAATACCTGTAGATCTGGATGTGACTTACTCTTCTGCATCAATTTCTTAATTTTCCTCTTAAGGCGGTTTGCTAACCACCACAAACTGTTATAGTCCTTGGTGATTTTCTTCTTTATCTTTTTGTCTTTGACGCTCTCATGAGCCAACTTCTCAAATGTTGCATTTGTCTCTGTAAAATTGTCAGATAGGGATTTGTATATTGCCTTGATTACTCTTTCTGAAACCTCTTGTTGTGCAATCACCTCTTTCAGTTCCTTAATTTTTTGTGATTTATTTGAATTTTTGCTCTCTGATGTTTCACCTTCATCAATGGGAGTAAAAGTCTCACAGTATTGTGCAATTTCCATGGAATTTTCAGGGCTTTTAATGGCTAGACTTTCATCTTCTTTCTCTAGCTCTGTTTCCGAGTCTATGTATGGATAATTGAGAATATTTGTCATTTTTACTGTAGGCTGCTCTGAATTAGTTTCAAAATCTAGTTTTTTTCTTTGATTTTTTAGACTTTATGCTGGAAATCCTGTCCTCTGGTGGTTCTGGAAGAGCTCTCCTCCTCCTTGAGCTTCTCTAAGGAGTTAACTTCCTTTTTCCTATTTTCTTATGCTCATTCATGGGTTGAGTTTGAGTCTCAAAGCCTTCCCAAAAAATAAAATGTTGCCAAGTCCTTCCTCTTTGTCTGAGTTCTTCTAGAATTATCTGTTTGATCAAGCCAAAATGACAAAGGGTTTTTTTATGCTTAGAGGTTCAACTCTAATCTTTTTACATACTTAGGCTTTTGTGGAGGAAGAAAGGTAAATTCAGGAGGGTCTTCCCTGTGAAATGATCTAAAAGTTTGAAATGATATAACATTAGCTTGTCATACCTGCCTTATAAGGTGATATATAGTTGAATGCCTTTAAACAGGTCTTGTCATTCATCTTCTAGATGAGAAAATAACATGCTTTTCTTCCAGGTGATATCTCTGAATTCTGCCTTAAGGTATACCCTAAAATTCAAATTATTGGTTGTTGTTGTCTTAAACCATCTCTGGCCTAATCTAGGTAAGCTGGTTGTTGTGGAAATGGTGGCTTCATAGACTATCATTTCTATAGAACCCACACTAGCTCTATTTCCATCATATGATTTAGCAAATGCTTCAGTTGTTATTTGGTGGCAACCATTTTGTAACCTTTCAACATAACTCATGCAGCCTGCGTCTAAGAAATGATTTTGCACATCTGGATGCGACTGTAAGAATGACAGGCTATCCAATTATTTCCTCAGCAATAAACCAATTCATTTCCTTGCCATCTGTGACTCGAACCTTGGACAATTGGTAGACAATGTCACAGTAATTTCCTGATTGAGCCAAGGTTTTGTGTTGGTGAAAACTCTTGGTGTTGCCAATTCAAATATGGAACCATATCATATTACCTGTGAACAGTGTGTGTTCAAAACATGAAGTGTTGATTTGATGTCATCGGGTGAGTGGTATCGCTCCTTTACCTGTGATGATTAATGTGAATTCGTCATCTCCAATGCTATCATTGCTGAAGAATGCATTCACGAGCAGAATCTGCCATAATATCCGATTAAAACATGCATAACGGTATCCTCATCATCATTCGCTTCGACCAACGCCTCATAATAATTATGTGACGTGTGTCGAGCGTGTCTTCTTTTAAATTTCTAAAATTGTGGAAGAAAAATATGTGTTTCGCACTTTCACTAGCTAGCCTGTCTGCGGGAAAGTACTCCTTAACCATTGAAACCCTCTGCTTTCACTAGCTAACATCAACCTTGCAACATGTGTTAGCTGTTGAAAATATTTTCATGAAATTTTATAAAAACAACCTTTATGGATCAACTTATTTCTAAGGCATGAATTTAAAACCTAAGTTTTGACACTAGAAGAATCTAAAAACAAAAAGAGAATCTTACAGGTGACCATGCTATCACCTACAAAATGAAACCAAGTGACTGATTCATTTTGGGAGCTAACAGCAATGATTCAAAATGTGATGATGTTGAATTTTTATCAAGTGAAGAAGATGACCTAGAAACAGTTTGTGCGAAGTTTGATGATAGTTATCCCATGGAAAGAATAGAAGAAATTATATTAGAACTTCAAAAATAAGTTGAAGAGGGTTTATATAGATATAGAAGTGATCATTTTTATACACATTATAACTATCTTTCGGATAACACTAATAATTTTATTAGGAGGAGTCAAAGGCACATCTTGAAGTTAAAGGGAATGTTGAAAAAACAAGAAGAGAGTAATAAGACTCAATTAGAAGAAAAGGAAGAAGAGATCACAAGACTAAAGAATGAAAAAGAAGATATGAAGGTAGATGATGAGATTAGAAAAAGTTTTGAAACTATTATTCATCTCAAGACCCAAATTGAAGAAGACAAAAGGGTAGAACAACTTTTGAAGAATCAAATAAATGAAAATGAAGAGTCATGTCATAAGTTAGAAGCTGAAGTTGTTGACCTTAGAAAGAAGGTAGAGAAGTGTTGGCCCTTCACCAAGTTTTGAGGAACACTTGGTCATATTTGACCCTTTTTGGACATCGACACCCTGTCAAATATGGAGCGCCAGGAGAAGTAGAGATCAC